>OY821519.1:157168467-157173117 GCA_963682025.1 Cordilura impudica | reverse complement strand
TAATTATTAATATTAATAATAATTAATAATTAATAATAATATAATAATAATAATAATAATAATAATAATAATAATAATAATAATAATAATAATAATAATAATAATATAATAATAATAATAATAATAATAATAATAATAATAATAATAATAATAAATAATAATAATAATAATAATAATAAATAATAATAATAATAATAATAATAATAATAAAATAATAATATAATAATAATAATAATAATAATAGTAATAATAATAATAATAATAATAATAATAATATTAATAATAATAATAATAATAATAATAATAATAATAATAATAATAATAATAATAATAATAATAATAATAATATTAATAATATAATAATATAATAATAATAATAATAATAATAATTAATTAATAATAATAATAATAATAATTAATAATAATAATAATAATAATAATAATAATAATAATAATAATAATAATAATAATAATAATAATAATAATAATAATAATAATAATAATAATAATAAATAATAATAATAATAATAATAATAATAATAATAATAATAATAATAATTAATAATAATAATAATAATAATAATAATAATAATAATAATAATAATAATAATAATAATAATAATATAATAATAATAATAATAATAATAATAATAATAATAATAAAATAATAATAATAATAATAATAATATTAATAATAATAATAATAATAATAATAATAATAATAATAATAATAATAATAATAATAATAATAATAATAATAATAATAATAATAATAATAATAATAATAATAATAATAATAATAATAATAATAATAATAATAATAATAATAATAATAATAATAATAATAATAATAATAATAATAATAATAATAATAATAATAATAATAATAATAATAATAAATAATAATAATAATAATAATAATAATAATAATAATAATAATAATAATAATAATAATAATAATAATAATAATAATAATAATAATAATAATAATAATAATAATAATAATAAATAATAATAATAATAATAATAATAATAATAATAATAATAATAATAATAATAATAATAATAATAATAATAATAATAATAATAATAATAATAATAATAATAATAATAATAATAATAATAATAATAATAATAATAATAATAATAATAATAATAATAATAATAATAATAATAATAATAATAATAATAATAATAATAATAATAATAATAATAATAATAATAATAATAATAATAATAATAATAATAATAATAATAATAATAATAATAATAATAATAATAATAATAATAATAATAATAATAATAATAATAATAATAATAATAATAATAAAATAATAATAATAATAATAATAATAATAATAATAATAATAATAATAATAATAATAATAATAATAATAATAATAATAATAATAATAATAATAATAATAATAATAATAATAATAATAATAATAATAATAATAATAATAATATAATAATAATAATAATAATAATAATAATAATAAATAATAATAATAATAATAATAATAATAATAATAATAATAATAATAATAATAATAATAATAATAATAATAATAATAATAATAATAATAATAATAATAATAATAATAATAATAATAATAATAATAATAATAATAATAATAATAATAATATAATAATAATAATAATAATAATAATAATAATAATAATAATAATAATAATAATAATAATAATTAATAATAATAATAATAATAATAATAATAATAATAATAATAATAATAATAATAATAATAATAATAATAATAATAAAATAATAATAATAATAATAATAATAATAATAATAATAATAATAATAATAATAATAATAATAATAATAATAATAATAATAATAATAATAATAATAATAATAATAATAATAATAATAATAATAATAATAATAATAATAATAATAATAATAATAATAATAATAATAATAAATAATAATAATAATAATAATAATAATAATAATAATAATAATAATAATAATAATAAAATAATAATAATAATAATAATAATAATAATAATAATAATAATAATAATAATAATAATAATAATAATAATAATAATAATAATAATAATAATAATAATAATAATAATAATAATAATATAATAATAATAATAATAATAATAATAATAATAATAATAATAATAATAATAATAATAATAATAATAATAATAATAATAATAATAATAATAATAATAATAATAATAATAATAATAATAATAATAATAATAATAATAATAATAATAATAATAATAATAATAATAATAATAATAATAATAATAATAATAATAATAATAATAATAATAATAATAAATAATAATAATAATAATAATAATAAATAATAATAATAATAATAATAATAATAATAATAATAATAATAATAATAATAATAATAATAATAATAAAATAATAATAATAATAATAATAATAATAATAATAATAATAATAATAATAATAATAATAATAATAATAATAATAATAATAATAATAATAATAATAATAATAATAATAATAATAATAATAATAATAATAATAATAATAATAATAATAATAATAATAATAATAATAATAATAATAATAATAATAATAATAATAATAATAATAATAATATAATAATAATAATAATAATAATAATAATAATAATAATAATAATAATAATAATAATAATAATAATAATAATAATAATAATAATAATAATAATAATAATAATAATAATAATAATAATAATAATAATAATAATAATAATAATAATAATAATAATAATAATAATAATAATAATAATAATAATAATAATAATAATAATAATAATAATAATAATAATAATAATAATAATAATAATAATAATAATAATAATAATAATAATAATAATAATAATAATAATATAATAATAATAATAATAATAATAATAATAATAATAATAATAATAATAATAATAATAATAATAATAATAATAATAATAATAATAATAATAATAATAATAATAATAATAATAATAATAATAATAATAATAATAATAATAATAATAATAATAATAATAATAATAATAATAATAATAATAATAATAATAATAATAATAATAATAATAATAATAATAATAATAATAATAATAATAATAATAATAATAATAATAATAATAATAATAATAATAATAATAATAATAATAATAATAATAATAATAATAATAATAATAATAATAATAATAATAATAAAATAATAATAATAATAATAATAATAATAATAATAATAATAATAATAATAATAATAATAATAATAATAATAATAATAATAATAATAATAATAATATAATAATAATAATAATAATAATAATAATAATAATAATAATAATAATAATAATAATAATAATAAATAATAATAATAATAATAATAATAATAATAATAATAATTAATAATAATAATAATAAATAATAATAATAATAATAATAATAATAATAATAATAATAATAATAATAATAATAATAATAATAATAATAATAATAATAATAATAATAATAATAATAATAATAATAATAATAATAATAATAATAATAATAATAATAATAATAATAATAATAATAATAATAATAATAATAATAATAATAATAATAATAATAATAATAATAATAATAATAATAATAATAATAATAATAATAATAATAATAATAATAATAATAATAATAATAATAATAATAATAATAATAATAATAATAATAATAATAATAATAATAATAATAATAATAATAATAATAATAATAATAATAATAATAATAATAATAATAATAATAATAATAATAATAATAATAATAATAATAATAATAATAATAATAATAATAATAATAATAATAATAATAATAATAATATAATAATAATAATAATAATAATAAAAAATAAAATAATAATAATAATAATAATAATATAATAATAATAATAATAATAATAATAATAATAATAATAATAATAATAATAATAATAATAATAATAATAATAATAATAATAATAATAATAATAATAATAATAATAATAATAATAATAATAATAATAATAATAATAATAATAATAATAATAATAATAATAATAATAATAATAATAATAATAATAATAATAATAATAATAATAATAATAATAATAATAATAATAATAATAATAATAATAATAATAATAATAATAATAATAATAATAATAATAATAATAAATAATAATAATAATAATAATAATAATAATAATAATAATAATAATAATAATAATAATAATAATAATAATAATAATAATAATAATAATAATAATAATAATAATAATAATAATAATAATAATAATAATAATAATAATAATAATAAAATAATAATAATAATAATAATAATAATAATAATAATAATAATAATAATAATAATAATAATAATAATAATAATAATAATAATAATAATAATAATAATAATAATAATATAATAATAATAATAATAATAATAATAATAATAATAATAATAATAATAATAATAATAATAATAATAATAATAATAATAATAATAATAATAATAATAATAATAATAATAATAATAATAATAATAATAATAATAATAATAATAATAATAATAATAATAATAATAATAATAATAATAATAATAATAATAATAATAATA
>OY821519.1:156156108-156458267 GCA_963682025.1 Cordilura impudica | reverse complement strand
GGGAGAGAGCATTTATAGGACACGAATGAAACGTAGTATTGAACAGTTGGATATAAAAATATAACATACGAAGTACTAAATTGTACAGAATACATTTTCTGCACTTAAACAAATATTTTAACTGCCGTAAAGCATATTTAGCAGCAGTACATTTGGCAATCCGATATTTTCTAATGAAAAGCTTGTACGGTAACACGAACACGTCGGCAGCAGCTAATTATTCGAGTTTGCTTAAAATAAAAAATTTGATTCCATGTACAATTTAAATGTTAAAGCATAAAAAACTAACACGAATTTGGTAGTTTCAGGTTCTAATTCAAGTAGTTCTCTTAAGGGTAATTTTGGCACCGAATTACTAAATTGTTCAATTTCAGGACGCATCATATTATAGTAAACCAACCACTTTTATCACTAATAATATTAATCTTTTCGCTTATACTATAACCGTTTTTCGTATGAATACTCACAAAACGATCAATAACTTCGTTACGACCTGAGACAAGTGTCTAAAACATTTGTGGATTTCATGCCTTACGCAAATTACGCAAATACGGTATTGTTAACTAAAGCAGATCTCAAATTGGTTAAGGCTCCAGGTAAATGTTACCTAGGGTCTTCATACAAAAGCCTTGTTATCAAATAATCCAATGCAGCATCTCCCAATAATTCTAAACGTTGATAACTGTCGGTTAATCTATTGGGAAAAGTCTCTTGTGTTTAACGTGAGTACCCGTCTCGTTGACATAACCTCACGGTGCTCTGAACACTGGATCGGAATATGCGCCGACTACCGCCCCATTGTGTAGTTAACTACACTCCGGTACCAATTCAAGATTCGTGCATTTGGGCAACAAATCCCACTCCTTGGTGGGGAGTCGGGTCCTACCTTACTAGGGTCACAGACCCGGTTGAATGCAACTCCACATCGAGATATGCTCTCCCCGCGATTTGGGTATAAACCACAGCCACCACGATAATCCCCAAGGGGCCGTACCCGCAAGTCAGCTGGAATCAAGGATTCCAGGGGCTCTGACTTCCCGTGGTACCAGAATTATATATAAATATATAGCCTCCGGTCAGACTTCGTAGCAAAGCTACTACCAGTATGGCTCCAAACAGCTATGGACTGGTGACCATTCGAAGGCCTTAGTTCCACGCCCATACATCCACCCTGTGGGTGAGTGTATAGGTACACAACTAAGGCCTTCTAGAAGGTCTTGGGTACACACGCATGCGTACATCCTCTGGATGTAAACACACGTGTGCGATCAAACCCTTCTTAAACGTCTTCTTTTGAAGACTTCACACGCAAACTCATTCATACAACGCACTCTCCCATCATTCACAAGCACACCACTGACATCACAACCATCGTCCGTCAATACGACACCTAGAGAATCTAGGTCCCGTATGTCCGAGTAGGGCGTGGATATGCACAAAACATGAAACCAGTCCTCGGTAAAAGGTCCACAGTCACACTCAGGCGTATTAGCTAAAGCTCTTTTATACAAAAATGCATTAAGCGACCCATGGCCCGTAAGCAAAAAGCCCATACTCAGGCTAAAGCCAAAGTCTGGACGTTTCGCCACGAACGTCACATCGTGAATGAAGGAGTATGTAACCCGTCCATTGTCACTTCTGTCCCATCTATCTTGCCATCTGGAGACAACACACTCATTTAAGAGTGCCTTGCACTCCGCCCAGCTCCTACCACTAACGTCATCGTTAGTCACCCAATCGTCCTGCAGCAATGGCTGTCCTTTCTTGATCCTGTAGGCAATACTTTTACGTATCACCTCTAAGTCAAGAGGGGCTACACCTACCAACACCTGTAAGGCCTCCGTGGAGACCGTACGACAACATGGCACACAAGCGAGCAAGACTACCCGTTGACACGACATGATTTTCAGCTTTCCTCTGGCAGTCGTGACCACGCTGGACCACACCGAGGAGCCATATGTTGCGCAGGCAACAAATAGTCCACGGTAAATGGTCCGCATAGAACGCCTGCTGAGGCCCCAGTCATTCCTAAGAATGCGCCGGACACATCCCACCACACCAGTCAATTTCGCCTTGACACGCTCAAGATGAACCAAGAAGTTCATACGCTCACGCATTGTTATCCCCAAGTATTGCCTCAGTCGCATACTTAAGGCTAACGCCATTGGCCCTAACAGTTGGAGGTCGATTTAGCGATAATCTGCCCTTGAGCAACATCATCACAGTTTTGTCCATTGCTACATCTACTCCTACCTGTCTACTGTCTACTCCAATCGCAGACAATCTGCATGGCTTCCTGCCCCCTTCTCTCCAGCTCAGCACGAGACTGGCCTTCGATAAGGACGAGCAAGTCATCCGAATATGCGCACACATTGTATGCAACCATCAGCCTCCGCAAAAGAGGATCCATCATTAGATTCCAAATAAATGGACCGCAGATGGATCCCTGCGGACAACCTCTGACCACCTCAATGCACACGGACTCGTTCACACCAGCGACGCAAGCCCGTCTGCCAGAGAAGTAGCTTTTCCATAACTCCAACTCTTGGCAGCCGACCTCGCGTAGCCTCGCTAGAACGCCTTCCCATAACAGGAAGTCGAACGCACCCTTGAAATCAATAAAGATTCCAAGGACATATCCTGCCTCCGTCCTACCGAAACACATTTTAACGTGATGCCAGGCGTCATCTACACTCCTACCACTTCTAAAGCCAAATTGCCACTCGCATGCGCCCTGGTCGATCCTCTCCTGAAGCCTTTTCACCATAATCCTTTCCAATACTTTTCCAAGCACCGGAAGCAGACTGATGCCCCTATAGGAGCGAGGATTGCTCCTGATCCTATCGGGTGACTTAAGCAAAACAACGACACGGGCTATCTTCCACGGATGTGGAAAATACCCCTCTGATACACACTTTTCATAGATTGCCAACAAGTACTCAGGAATGGCCTTCCAGATGCTTTTACACATCTCTCCGGTCATCCCATCCATACCTGGAGACTTTCTACTCCGCGCCTGACAAATGCTTAACTCTAACTCAGTTCTGTCCAACGGAGGAGGGGGATCCACCCCCTGAAAAGGAAGATGGATAGGACCCTCCACCCTTGGAAAGAACTCACCCAGCAGAACGCGTATGCATGCCCCCCATGATGGCAATATTTCATTACCAACACGTAGGCCAGACACACCGGTCCTCTGGCTCCTACCTCTACAGAGCTTATAGGCTCTGCCCCATGGGTCGTCCCTGTTGTCCCGTACGTATGCTCTCCAGTCATCCTCCTTCACTTTCACGATACGGTCCTTATAGGCACGTAGCTGTGTCGCGTAGTTCGTCGCACGCAGTAGCACATCATCTGCATTGGTCCGCCTGGCTCTCTGGAATCGCTTCCTGAGCTGCCGGACGGTCCTCCGCATTTCTGTTAACTCCCGCGTCCACCATTTAACCCTTCCGGGGATTGTCCTAGAACATCTCCCAAGAAGGGCGTCATTGGTGTTTATCGTCCAATCGTTCAGCTTACCTATCTGTCCATCTATAGTCAGACCCCTGAAATCCCCAATGGAGACCTCAGAGGCCGCCTCCCTAATGCACGAGCCGTAGAAATCCCAATTAATTGGGAGTCTACGCCACGGCATCACATCCGAGACCTCTACAGGGGCGGGCGAGTAATGGAGCACAATCCGTATTGGATTATGATCACTCACCCCCCAATCGTCCTTAACGTCCCAGTCGCAGCGAAAACGCCGCAGTACGACGTCACTTACGGCTGTCACATCAATATCACTCACACCATTAGGACCGGAAAACGTATATAAATCAGAGGGCTGATTTAACGCACTAACACCCCGATTAACCATCCAGTCACTTAACATCTCACCCCGATGGTGGTTCTGATATCCAGACGAATGCCGGGATAACTTACTGAACCACATGGGAGACGCTGCGTTCGCGTCCATACCTAGGATAATCGGGTTGCTACTCGCTAGTAGTAGCACCGTATCCATATACGAGATATACGGCTCTAATGGGCTGCTGAACTGACAGTATATGCTTGCCAGGAAGATTTTTCCGAATCTTCCTTCGACCAAGACACATACCCCCAGTTCGTTGGCAGATAACACAATACACTCTGCGTCAGGATCGTTGACAATTACAGCGGCCTTGACCCTAGAACAAAGAAATAGGGAGTATAATAGGCATAAATAATGGCTTGCAACAAGTAGATCTGTCGCGGAATTTATATCCCTAAGCTTGTTCAAATTTCTCATAACCCGCCAATAAAGCGTCCATCGCTTCTTTAGCATTGAGTGTATAATGTACCTTCATTATCAGGTAAAGTACTACTAGGTTCTCTGGCTTCCTTAGCATCATATTTTATACTTCAATTAAGATTTAAACACAATCGGCAACAAATTTATCTAAAACAGAACTAAAAATTAGTTTTATTTATTTCCAATATATTTGATTTATATTTCGAGTTTTAATGAAATTACCTGAAATACTACATTTTTTCTATACATTTATTAACACATTTTCAATTAAAACTGTAATGTATGTGACGAGTGAAACTCTCACGTACTCGCTCGTTTTCCCACACACAGCCTAACCACCCATCACACCCACTATATCCAATCACATTCCATACATGGACGGATGAAAAGGTTAGTGTTCCAACCAAAAACCCAAAATAAATAAAAAAAATATTGTTTACATTTCTTATTAGTTCATATTATTATTAGCTCATATTATTATTAGTTCATATTATTAGTCCATGTTATATGAGCCACCCTAAGAAATATTATTATTTTAATAATGCACCATTATTTTAATATTACATTTAATACAAAAGAGGAACACAAATATTATTTTTTTCTCTATACACTCTATTTACCACGGTATGAAACCGGTTTTTGTACAATAGTATACTCATTGAATTCCATTAAAAAAAAAAAAATAAATAAACAAATATATATACCTACATAGAGAGAAAGAAAGACGATAAGTTTGTTGCGGATTGTATGTTAACACCATCACAAAACCAATGTCTTCATATACATATATAAGCACAATATGTAGTAACATACTCTCTAAGAAAACCAAAGCACATTATTTTTAGAGTAGTTAATAATATCGAAATATGCAAAAGAAACATACGAAATGTTAATTTAATTTTAAACCCTTATATACTAAAATAAACTAACCATTCAGTGTTATATATTTAAGGACAACAGTTTGCCTTTGAAACAAAATGTTAACTATTACTTCTTAATACTATATAAACATACAAACAATACAATGTTAGTATATAGAAACGATAAGTTAAATGTAAAATCAAATTTTTTGTAAATGCCAAATGACTTTCATCTGACCCCAAAAGACTATAAAAATTAAAAATTAAAAATTCAAAATTCAAAATTACAAATTAAAAATTACAAATTAAAAATTAAAAATTAAAAAATAAAAATTAAAAATTAAAAATTAAAAATTTAAAATTAAAAATTAAAAATTAAAAATTAAAAATTAAAAATTAAAAATTAAAAATTAAAAATTAAAAATTAAAAATTAAAAATTAAAAATTAAAAATTAAAAATTAAAAATTAAAAATTAAAAATTAAAAATTAAAAATTAAAAATTAAAAATTAAAAATTAAAAATTAAAAATTAAAAATTAAAAATTAAAAATTAAAAATTAAAAATTAAAAATTAAAAATTAAAAATTAAAAATTAAAAATTAAAAATTAAAAATTAAAAATTAAAAATTAAAAATTAAAAATTAAAAATTAAAAATTAAAAATTAAAAATTAAAAATTAAAAATTAAAAATTAAAAATTAAAAATTAAAAATTAAAAATTAAAAATTTAAAATTAAAAATTAAAAATTAAAAATTAAAAATTAAAAATTAAAAATTAAAAATTAAAAATTAAAAATTAAAAATTAAAAATTAAAAATTAAAAATTAAAAATTAAAAATTAAAAATTAAAATTAAAAAATAAAATTAAAAACTAAAAATTAAAAATTAAACATTAAAAATTAAAAATTGAAAATTAAAAATTAAAAATTATAAATTAAAAATTAAAAATTAAAAATTAAAAACTAAAAATTAAAAATTAAAAATTAAAAATTAAAAATTAAAAACTAAAAACTAAAAATTAAAAATTAAAAATTAAAAATTAAAAATTAAAAATTAAAAATTAAAAATTAAAAATCAAAAATTAAAAATTAAAAATTAAAAATTAGAAATTAAAAATTAAAAATTAAAAATAAAAATTAAAAATTAAAAATTAAAAATTAAAAATTAAAAATTAAAAATTAAAAATTAAAAATTAAAAATTAAAAAATAAAAATTAAAAATTAAAAATTAAAAATTAAAAATTAAAAATTAAAAATTAAAAATTAAAAATTAAAAATTAAAAATTAAAAATTAAAAATTAAAAATTAAAAATTTAAAATTAAAAATAAAAAATTAAAAATCAAAAATTAATAATTAAAAATTAAAAATTAAAAATTAAAAATTAAAAATTAAAAATTAAAAATTAAAAATTAAAAATTAAAAATTAAAAATTAAAAATTAAAAATTAAAAATTAAAAATTAAAAATTAAAAAGTAAAAATTAAAAATTAAAAATTAAAATTTAAAAACTAAAAATTAAAAATTAAAAATAAAAATTAAAAATTAAAAAATAAAAATTAAAAAGTAAATATTATAATAAAAATTGAAATCAAAAATTAAAAATTGCTAGCTAATTCATTTAAAAATATTTTAAAATTTGCTTGTTTTTAATATTATTATCTGTAAATTTTTGGCAAAGAATCGGTTGATTTTTTTTTAATTATCATGAATTATCCCAAACCTTTCTTATAGGGATCAAACTTTGGGTGTTATAATGCTGGCTGCGTTATATAATGAATTTCATTAGGGGTTTTCTACTCTAGTAAAATAAAAATAATGCAATTTTTCAAATAGTAACGAATTCTTTCTAAAGAAGACACGATCATTGTTTTTTATGACAAGGAATTATAATAGAAACAGGCCAAGAAGAAAAGCAATTAACTTTAAATTTAATTGGTATTCGAAATTTAAATTTCAGTACCGACAACAGTTTTAAAGTGGTAGCCGTACCCAATATTGGTTGTAATATTGAGTTTAAGATGCTGGTGGATGGTATCAAAGATTCGGCCCAGCCGAATTTAACATTCTTACTTGTTTTAATTTTACATTCTAACTACACAACATAGACTAAAATATAAAAAAAAAATACTGTTTGCTCGAGGGTCTTTCGAAAAATATTTTATGCGTTGAAAAATCGGGGGAGAAAGTAAATACAGGGGGAATTAGTATTAAAAATGCAACATTATTTTTATGCGGGGTATTTCCCTTCTTCTGGTGATGATGTTTTGACAACTAATCTAGTTAACAATATGAAAATAACTTGAAACTAGTGCTGAAGTAAATTTAAAAGCTGTTCCCAATTGGGAGAGAGCATTTATAGGACACGAATGAAACGTAGTATTGAACAGTTGGATATAAAAATATAACATACGAAGTACTAAATTGTACAGAATACATTTTCTGCACTTAAACAAATATTTTAACTGCCGTAAAGCATATTTAGCAGCAGTACATTTGGCAATCCGATATTTTCTAATGAAAAGCTTGTACGGTAACACGAACACGTCGGCAGCAGCTAATTATTCGAGTTTGCTTAAAATAAAAAATTTGATTCCATGTACAATTTAAATGTTAAAGCATAAAAAACTAACACGAATTTGGTAGTTTCAGGTTCTAATTCAAGTAGTTCTCTTAAGGGTAATTTTGGCACCGAATTACTAAATTGTTCAATTTCAGGACGCATCATATTATAGTAAACCAACCACTTTTATCACTAATAATATTAATCTTTTCGCTTATACTATAACCGTTTTTCGTATGAATACTCACAAAACGATCAATAACTTCGTTACGACCTGAGACAAGTGTCTAAAACATTTGTGGATTTCATGCCTTACGCAAATTACGCAAATACGGTATTGTTAACTAAAGCAGATCTCAAATTGGTTAAGGCTCCAGGTAAATGTTACCTAGGGTCTTCATAATCTATTGGGAAAAGTCTCTTGTGTTTAACGTGAGTACCCGTCTCGTTGACATAACCTCACGGTGCTCTGAACACTGGATCGGAATATGCGCCGACCACCGCCCCATTGTGTAGTTAACTACACTCCGGTACCAATTCAAGATTCGTGCATTTGGGCAACAAATCCCACTCCTTGGTGGGGAGTCGAGTCCTACCTTACACACCTCTGCTGTTCTAGGGTCACAGCACCCGGTTGAATGCAACTCCACATCGAGATATGCTCTCCCCGCGATTTGGGTATAAACCACAGCCACCACGATAATCCCCAAGGGGCCGTACCCGCAAGTCAGCTGGAATCAAGGATTCCAGGGGCTCTGACTTCCCGTGGTACCAGAATTATATATAAATATATAGCCTCCGGTCAGACTTCGTAGCAAAGCTACTACCAGTATGGCTCCAAACAGCTATGGACTGGTGACCATTCGAAGGCCTTAGTTCCACGCCCATACACCCACCCTGTGGGTGAGTGTATATGTACACAACTAAGGCCTTCTAGAAGGTCTTGGGTACACACGCATGCGTACATCCTGTGGATGTAAACACACGTGTGCGATCAAACCCTTCTTAAACGTCTTCTTTTGAAGACTTCACACGCAAACTCATTCATACAACGCACTCTCCCATCATTCACAAGCACACCACTGACATCACAACCATCGTCCGTCAATACGACACCTAGAGAATCTAGGTCCCGTATGTCCGAGTAGAACGTGCATATGCACAAAACATGAAACCAGTCCTCGGTAAAAGGTCCACAGTCACACTCAGGCGTATTAGCCAAAGCTCTTTTATACAAAAATGCATTAAACGACCCATGGCCCGTAAGCAAAAAGCCCATACTCAGGCTAAAGCCAAAGTCTGGACGTTTCGCCACGAACGTCACATCGTGAATGAAGGAGTATGTAACCCGTCCATTGTCACTTCTGTCCCATCTATCTTGCCATCTGGAGACAACACACTCATTTAAGAGTGCCTTGCACTCCGCCCAGCTCCTACCACTAACGTCATCGTTAGTCACCCAATCGTCCTGCAACAATGGCTGTCCTTTCTTGATGCTGTAGGCAATACTTTTACGTATCACCTCCAAGTCAAGAGGGGCTACACCTACCAACACCAGACACACCGGTCCTCTGGCTCCTACCTCTACAGAGCTTATAGGCTCTGCCCCATGGGTCGTCCCTGTTGTCCCGTACGTATGCTCTCCAGTCATCCTCCTTCACTTTCACGATACGGTCCTTATAGGCACGTAGCTGTGTCGCGTAGTTCGTCGCACGCAGTAGCACATCATCTGCATTGGTCCGCCTGGCTCTCTGGAATCGCTTCCTGAGCTGCCGGACGGTCCTCCGCATTTCTGTTAACTCCCACGTCCACCATTTAACCCTTCCGGGGATTGTCCTAGAACATCTCCCAAGAAGGGCGTCATTGGTGTTTATCGTCCAATCGTTCAGCTTACCTATCTGTCCATCTATAGTCAGACCCCTGAAATCCCCAATGGAGACCTCAGAGGCCGCCTCCCTAATGCACGAGCCGTAGAAATCCCAATTAATTGGGAGTCTACGCCACCGCATCACATCCGAGACCTCTACAGGGGCGGGCGAGTAATGGAGCACAATCCGTATTGGATTATGATCACTCACCCCCCAATCGTCCTTAACGTCCCAGTCGCAGCGAAAACGCCGCAGTACGACGTCATTTACGGCTGTCACATCAATATCACTCACACCATTAGGACCGGAAAACGTATATAAATCAGAGGGCTGATTTAACGCACTAACACCCCGATTAACCATCCAGTCACTTAACATCTCACCCCGATGGTGGTTCTGATATCCAGACGAATGCCGGGATAACTTACTGAACCACATGGGAGACGATGCGTTCGCGTCCATACCTAGGATAATCGGGTTGCTACTCGCTAGTAGTAGCACCGTATCCATATACGAGATATACGGCTCTAATGGGCTGCTGAACTGACAGTATATGCTTGCCAGGAAGATTTTTCCGAATCTTCCTTCGACCAAGACACATACCCCCAGTTCGTTGGCAGATAACACAATACACTCTGCGTCAGGATCGTTGACAATTACAGCGGCCTTGACCCTAGAACAAGGAAATAGGGAGTATAATAGGCATAAATAATGGCTTGCAACAAGTAGATCTGTCGCGGAATTTATATCCCTAAGCTTGTTCAAATTTCTCATAACCCGCCAATAAAGCGTCCATCGCTTCTTTAGCATTGGGTGTATAATGTACCTTCATTATCAGGTAAAGTACTACTAGGTTCTCTGGCTTCCTTAGCATCATATTTTATACTTCAATTAAGATTTAAACACAATCGGCAACAAATTTATCTAAAACAGAACTAAAAATTAGTTTTATTTATTTCCAATATATTTGATTTATATTTCGAGTTTTAATGAAATTACCTGAAATACTACATTTTTTCTAAACATTTATTAACACATTTTCAATTAAAACTGTAATGTATGTGACGAGTGAAACTCTCACGTACTCGCTCGTTTTCCCACACACAGCCTAACCACCCATCACACCCACTATATCCAATCACATTCCATACATGGACGGATGAAAAGGTTAGTGTTCCAACCAAAAACCCAAAATAAATAAAAAAAAATATTGTTTACATTTCTTATTAGTTCATATTATTATTAGCTCATATTATTATTAGTTCATATTATTAGTCCATGTTATATGAGCCACCCTAAGAAATATTATTATTTTAATAATGCACCGTTATTTTAATATTACATTTAATACAAAAGAGGAACACAAATATTATTTTTTTCTCTATACACTCTATTTACCACGGTATGAAACCGGTTTTTGTACAATAATATACTCATTGAATTCCATTAAAAAAAAAAAATAAATAAACAAATATATATACCTACATAGAGAGAAAGAAGAGACGTTAAGTTTGTTGTGGATTGTATGTTAACACCATCACAAAACCAATGTCTTCATATACATATATAAGCACAATATGTAGTAACATACTCTCTAAGAAAACCAAAGCACATTATTTTTAGGGTAGTTAATAATATCGAAATATGAAAAAGAAACATACGAAATGTTAATTTAATTTTAAACCCTTATATACTAAAATATACTAACCATTCAGTGTTATATATTTAAGGACAACAGTTTGCCTTTGAAACAAAATGTTAACTATTACTTCTTAATACTATATAAACATACAAACAATACAATGTTAGTATATAGAAACGATAAGTTAAATGTAAAATCAAATTTTTTGTAAATGCCAAATGACTTTCATCTGACCCCAAAAGACTATACTCCTAACGTGAAGATATATACGTACGTTAAATTGTTGAGAGAGAGAGCATTAACAACCCACCATATCATGCGGTGAGAGTCTCTGTTAACATTAAGCTGTCGACAAATTCTACTTATGTGGTAGACATGAAAAGTATAAAAGGCGATACATTGTTAAGAAAAAGGCAGTTCGCCAGTAGACAGACGTAAGGTAAGGTCGTATTCAAATGAAAGACTGGGTATCCTCTCATCAAGCGAATACAACTGCCTTCAGAACTAAGTATAGTCATTTGGATTGAAAGTTTGTTTCAACAACATCAATCCGGTGAACATTACACAGTCTACCGACTCGGACTATTTAGTACTCCCAGTACCTTCTTTAACAATCGTCGTATAGGATCTTCCAGCTTCGATTGGACTAAACGTACTGCAACGCAAAGGGAGACATCACTATAGGTTGAAAGCTTGGCTCATCAACCAAGTCACCTCTACCCCGTGCCAGAGTCTGACCAAATGCTCACCATAAACAGCGAGAACAATCGTCGTATAGGGTCTTCCAGCTTCGATTGCACTAGCTATACGATTGGTACAACAGGGAACGTCACTGTCGGTTGAAAGCTTTTGTTAGGGAGCAACCACCAAAGTTAACCTTAAACTGAGAGAGTGTCTCTACACCATCAGCTATACGGGAACAGCTAGTGGTCCCACACTGACAATACCTTCGAACGAGACGATCATTACACTCGGTTGGCAAAATCTCCGGTATATAATAAGTTTCGGTCGAAAGAAAGAGTCAATAAAGTACAATTTATAACGTTCTTAAAAAAACATTGTGGTTTTATTTCCCCGCATGAAACAAATAAATAGTGTAACGAAACCTGGGCACGCTGAGGTTGCCCCAGCTTCAAAGCGGAAAACGTGTCGTTACAGTGGCGCCCGAGCAGGGACAGTCGTATAACTGTCCACGTCGGAGTGAAAATTAACACAAAAAGAAAAAAAAAACAATATACACTAGTCAAGTGAACTCGAGCTATCAATTCGATAGAAAATTGTGACTCAAATTAAAGAAGAAAAAAAAACAAATTCTTTAAAAAAAAAAAAAAAACAATTTCTTTAAAATATTATTAACATTAAAAGTTGTGTGTGACTTTAAAAATTTTCTTCTTTGTGTCAGTTAACGTGTGCATGATAACGAGAATACTCCTAATATTTTAATGGAACTTATCGTACATTGTAGAACTCCCTTAATGTTTATTTTTTTCTCACCTTGCATTTTTTAACTTTGTTTTGTGATTGGCCAATTTACCATAAATTTTAAATTATAAATATTGCAATATCAACACATTGTTATTTGTATTTTATATTATGCTAAATACCTAATATCATATTTCATTTTTATGATTGGCCAATCTTGGGTAAATTTTTATTTTTTAATCAAATGCACTGTTAGCACTATTAGTTTAATAAAAACTTTGAATAAAACAAAAAAGAGGCATTCTAGTGAAAACCATGAAAAAGAATCGTATATTACTAACTGGCGCCCAAACGTGGTAAATAATAAAAATCCTTATGAAAGGACAAATAAAAAATCAAATTAAATAAAATCCTTATAAAAAGGATAAATAGAAATTAAAATAACTAACTTTAAAAAAAAAAAATTCTTATAAAAGAATAATTTAAAACTGTTTTACTGTGAAAAGAAAACTTGTTCTAAAGAACAAAGCGCCCAAAGGTACCAACGATCAGCAGGCAACTATACCTGTAATTGTCAACTGTATCAACGATCAATAGCCAACTATACCTGTAATCATTAAGATTTATTTGTGACCAATATTATTTTTGAGATATTTTTTATTTTTTCGGGCTAATTATGGTCAATTAAATATTAAGATGATAATAAAAAAATTCAAATTTTTACATCCTTTTCACTCGACGTTTCGTTGACGGTATTTCAACTTCTTCTGGAGTGTGAACTTTATTTATTTCTAATGACAAAATATATAAACAACAACGTAAATTTAATTTAATATTAAAATCTTAAATACTAGTGTCACAGGTTAACTTACGATTTTATTTTATTATATTGTCAAGTATTAAATTTGTATAAAAAACTGGACAACACGACACAAAATTTTAATAAATTTAATAAATAATTACAATTTTAAAAAAATCACAGTTTAACCTAACAACTAGTACCACAGATTGTTTTTATTATTACACTAATGCTATAGAATATTGCAGTTTAATATTATCCTGGTCTTCTTTGGTGCTTAATGTTTTTTGTATTTTTTGTTGCATACGTAAACTTTCTAGTGTATATTGCTTTTGTTCGTTTTTCTCTTTTGTTTCTTTGTTTTTGTTTACGTCGGATTCATGCTCAGCTATTCTTAAACCTAACATTCTTTTTGTCGTTCCTATATATACTTTATTGCACTGTTCATTTTCATTACCGTCACAAGTGATTTCATACACAACATTATCCGTTTTTAATTTGTCAATGTTCGATTTTTTGCTTGTAAAAAGATGTCTTAGCGTTTGATTTGATTTATAAGCTATTGTTATTTTTTCATCATTGATCTCCCTTTTCAGTATTTTACTCTCTGTTAGTTTTGGTATGTAAGGTACACTGTAAAAATTTTTCGCTTCACTGTGTTGTTTGTCCTTTTTGTTATGTTTATTGTTAAGGGTTATGTCTAATAAATTATTAATGACAAAATTGGGATAATTATTCATGGTAAGTATTTTCCTTATTATAATAATGTTGTCTTTTTTAAATCGTTCGTCACTTAGTTTCATTATTTTTTGAATAAAATTCATTGCCGTATTCCTTTTCATTTTTTCTGGTTGCGTCGAGTGATAATTTATCATTCTTCCTGATGCAATCTCTTTTGAATACCAATTAGTCATCAGTTTACCATTATCCCTTATAATCGTCATATCCAAGAATGTTATGCTCATATTCTTTTCTTTTTCAATAGTAAATTTAAGTTTATTATGATACGCGTTTAGAGCCTTCATGATAATTTCCTCATCCTTTTTATTAATAATCGCAAACATCATACTTGGTTATGAACTTTATTTCTATATTTTTAAGTTTCAATTCATCGATTACGTCGTTTAAAAGTTTATCGAGCACTATATCGGCAATCGTCGGTGAGAGGGGGTTACCCATGGGCATACCATACGTTTGATGGTAAAATTTTCCATTGAACGTGAAATAGTTGTTATCAACTAAACAAAATTGTAATAGCCTTAAAAATTGTTGTCTCTGTATTGTGGTTTCCTTTTTTAGGATTTCCCATTTAGTGAATAGTGACACCACGTCAAATGATACTATAATGTCATCCTTTTCAATTGATATTTCCTTTATTTTTTCTTTAAGTTCTATAGAATTTTTGATGTTATGTATAGGAGATATTAGTTGTTTTAATATTGAGCCAATATATTTAGCTAAATTGTAGCAGGGAACTTTTAATGACGAAGAAATGGGTCTGAGAGGAATATTGTCTTTGTGTATTTTTGGGAGACCGTATAAATCTGGTGCAGCTACAGCATGGGCTGTCATCCTTGGTTTCTGACTCCTGGTGATGTTGTTATTTTTATATAGATCCGTTAGTATATTATTGTTCATCCTTTGTAGTTTTGTCGTTGGATCTTCTCGGATCGTCTTGTATGTTGTTTTGTCATCTAATAGTTTATGTATCTTCGTTATGTATTCTCCCTTATAAATAACCACTGTTTTATTTCCTTTATCTGCTGTAGTTATCATAATTTTGTCCTCATGTTTCTTTATAAATTTTTTGGTTTCCTCGTAAATACTTAATATATATTTTTCCTTTTCATTTGTTTTCTTATTTCTTTTATAATTAGCAATTCGGTTCGCAATTTTTGATCTGGTAATCTCTTTTTCCGTCTCATCCTGTATGGTTTGAATCCATTGTTCCATGTCAGATATTAGTGGAATTGGGGCAAAGTTTCTATTATTTATAGGTAAAGCGAACTTATTTCCTAATGATAGGAGCCATTTACTCTCCAATTCGAAATCAATGTTCGTATAATTTACAAACCAGCTTTCGTTGAAGCTAAAATTAAATTTCATGAATTTCTCGTATCTCAATTTTTTCATTTTAGAACAATGTGTATTTTGTATTTTAGATCTAATATTATTAAATTTGTCAAATTGATCTTTTTTAAATTTGTTTGCCTCTATTTCGTTCAGTGTATTCATAATTTTCCCCTCCATGTACTTTATCCCATTTCTTATAGACTTTGTATTAATGTGTGTTTCCCTAATCTCAACATTAAGAAGTTTTATATGTAAATTCCTTTCTATTTTCTCCACTTCGGTAATTGCTCTGGTTGTTTTAAATAATTGTTTAAGTTTTTTAGTGCTGTTTGAAATATGTGTGGGTATAATTACGTGTTTCCTGAATTTTTGTAAATATACTGCTCTCTCGGTTGCTTTTGCTAGCTTCTCTGTCTCCCTGCAATATTGTTTAAGTAAACTGCTTGTCTCTGCGTTGTATTTATTTTTTATGTGTTGAAAATAATTCTTCATGTTGCTGTTGTTGTTTATCTTTGTGTTTAGTTTTTTTTAAATGCTGTTACTTCGTTCTACTTCTTTTCGGCAGGCCCTTCGATTTGTTATTATTAAGATTTATTTGTGACCAATATTATTTATGAGATTTTTTTATTTTTTCGGGCTAATTATGGTCAATTAAATATTAAGATGATAATAAAAAAATTCAAATTATTACATCCTTTTCACTCGACGTTTCGTTGACGGTATTTCAACTTCTTCTGGAGTGTGAACTTTATTTATTTCTAATGACAAAATATATAAACAACAACGTAAATTTAATTTAATATTAAAATCTTAAATACTAGTATCACAGGTTAACTTACGATTTTATTTTATTACATTTTCAAGTATTAAATTTGTATAAAAAACTGGACAACACGACACAAAATTTTAATAAATTTAATAAATAATTACAATTTTAAAAAAATCACAGATTAACCTAACAACTAGTATCACAGATTGTTTTTATTATTAGACTAATGCTATAGAATATTGCAGTTTAATATTATCCTGGTCTTCTTTGGTGTTTAATGTTTTTTGTATTTTTTGTTGTATACGTAAACTTTCTAGTGTATATCGCTTTTGTTCGTTTTTCTCCTTATCTAATATGCGTACATCGTTAAAATTTGGTTTGTGTTTACTCTCTTTTTATGTGTTGAGATAAAGCTGTGCTTTCTTTGTTTTTGTTTACCTGTAATCGCCAACTGTATCAACTATACCTGTAATTGTCAACTGTATCAACGATCAATAGCCAACTATACCTGTAATTGCCAACTGTATCAACTATACCTGTAATTGTCAACTGTATCAACGATCAATAGCCAACTATACATGTAATTGCCAACCGCATCAATAAGCATATACCAACTATACCTGTAATTGTCAACTGTATCAACGATCAACAACCAACTATGCCCGTAATAAACTACAACAGCCATCAACTTTTGAAAATTAGTCACTGAATTATGGAAAAACTGTAAGTACCTTTTTTGATTTTTTTTTTTTAAAGTGTGGAATAAAGTTAAAATCTAAAAAAAATTAAATGTCGAGTAAAACGGGTTGTTAAATCTTTGGTAATTTATTTTATTTTTGTGCGTGACTTATCGAACCGTGATAAGATAAAATTAAAATTAAATTTTTTTTAAATTAAATTAATTGTCGAGTAAACTTTTGTTAAATTTATTGTGCGCGAATCGAACCGCAATCAGATTAAAATTTTTTTTTAATTATCGAGTAAACTTTTGTGCTTGACTTATCAAACCGCGATAGATACCATTTCTTGATCATTTTGTTTGAAATTATTAGCGTCCCATTAACTAACCATAATGAGTGACAGCTACACTACCGACTTCGAGACTGACGGATCCATCACAGAGGAATTGGCTTGGATGACTTCATCGGGTGACTCAGGAATAGAATACGATGGACACAGGACCATAGTTAGAAGAACACTACGACTGACAAGGGAACGCAGACATTTCCTGTATGACTTACGTCGCAGAAGATTGAAAATTGGGTTGTAAAATTGAAAATATTCTAAAACCGAAAATATTCAATTCTACATAGTAGAAAAACATTAATTATGTTTACAAGAAAATTAACTTGTAAAATTTTGAAACAAAACATTTTTGTAAACCAAAAATAATCAATTAATGAAACCATTCGACAAAGTAGAAGAACATTGATTGTGAAACAATTCTACATAGTAGAAAGGCACTTGTTATAAAAACAATTCCTAAAAACATTTTTATAAAAGAAAAACATTTTATTATAAAACATTTTAAGATCATAACATTGTTAAAGAAAGGAAAAAACTCTAGAACATTTTATTAAAAGAATATTCTAAAACATTTTTATGGTAAAAAATTTTTTGAAGAAGAAAACATTCTAAAATTCTAGAAACATTTCTAAAAACATTTAGTATAAGAAATCCTAAAAACACTTCATTTTACAAAACATTTTAAGATCATAACATTGTTAAAGAAAGGACAAAATTCTAGAACATTTTATTATAAGAATATTCTAAAACATTTTTTACTCTATGATTTTGGCAAAATTAAATATTGTAAAACCGGTTATTCTTGACTCGGAAGAAATCTCGAAAATATTAATCAAATATTTATTCTAAGATAAAAATTTTACAAAATAAAGATTTAATTTTCTTTCTAATTAAGTTTCCTAAAATACAAAAATTATAGGGTATTTTTTATTTATTTATTAGGTCAATTGAATAAACCCTTACAGACCTGTATAAATGATATAATTACATACGTACATATATTGTAACAATTAAATAGATTTACAAATAAAAACAAATAGTTAGGAATTTAAGAAAATTAATGACCTAACCGACAGAATAAATATAATACAGGACCACAGAGCCAGTAACGCCATTGGACAGGATGAGCTTATACTTTTTGAACTCATTGCATCAAGAAACGGTGAAATCATTTCATTTCTCAACGTTCTTGCCTTGTCGATAATTCTGGCTAAAGAAAACATAGTTAACCCGGTTATTTTTGATAATACTTAATTGGAACACACACTCAAATCAAAAGTGGTACCCATTAGCATAAGTAATGTTCTAAGATCTAGTAACATAAATGTATTGCAAAATGAAAGCACTATATATTACATTGTTAAATTTCCGGTATTGAATAACTTTTGTAAACTTTTAAAAATATACCCAATCATTCGTAATAATTCCGCAATAAAATTAGAATTGAATCAGGCCGCAGAATGCCATGATCACACTACCCCCATAACTGATTGCACAAACATTGGATCAGCAAAAATTTGTCGTGAAACTAAGCAACCATGCCTTTCTCAACTGCTGAATAACAACTCAGCGTCCTGCCAAACACAGTCAGCAGACCATATCCCACCAGTTCAAATGGTGTCAGAAGGATCGGTGATCCTCAATAACGTTCACAACACCGATGTGATCGAAGGAGAAACCATCAGGGTGAACGGCAGCCTACTAATTATATTTACTGGAAATATTACGGTAAATGGAACCGTTTATTACAACGACAATGAACAACGCAAAGTTGTAGAGTCTCACTCACCGAAGATGATGAATGTCATAAATACTGATCATGAAGTGAAACTGACATTACCATACCTACATAGAATAAATCTCCAAACTTACGAATTAGTCTCTGGCATTCAAACGCATTTAATGGCACACAAGGCAATCATAGTATTGTTGATAATAGCCATTGCATTCATGGTATGGCTGATCTACCGTTCACGCGTAAATAAAAAGTCTAATCTCGCTGACATGGAACAGATCATCCAGCAGATAAGGTCGAGACAGGGATGTGCCGACATTTAAAGGGGGAGGAGTTAACGTGTGCACGATAACGAGAATACTCCTAATATTTTAATGGAACTTATCGTACATTGTAGAACTCCCTTAATGTTTATTTTTTTCTCACCTTGCATTTTTTAACTTTGTTTTGTGATTGGCCAATTTACCATAAATTTTAAATTATAAATATTGCAATATCAACACATTGTTATTTGTATTTTGTATTATGCTAAATACCTAATATCATACTTCATTTTTATGAATCTTGGGTAAAGTTTTATTTTTTAATAAAGTGCACTGTTAGCACTATTAGTTTAATAAAAACTTTGAATAAAATAAAAAAGAGGCATTCTAGTGAAAACCATGAAAAAGAATCGTATATTACTAACTTGTCAACGGCGAATCCTTTTATACCTGAATTCACAACTCTATCACTACAACCCCATCAACGCGGCCGGTGAAATTAAAACACGAAAGCAGTCGAAGTGAAAGCGTGATATGAAGCCAGCGACCAGGTAAACCAGGGATTCAGACACGTAAGTACACCAAATCAAACCAATAGCGAACAGCGTCATGCTGAAAACTACATGGGCATATTCGCTAAAACGCGAAGAATTGCTCGTATACGCAGCAGAGTTAAACCTAGAACTCACCGGCAACGTAGAGGAACTGCGGAAATAGTTGGCCAAATTTATAGCAGCTTAACATGATGAAGGCAGACGACAACGCTTGCTAGAGCTACAGTTCAAATATGAAATGCCGGCCAAACCATCGAACCTCACCGTGCCAACAACAGCGAAACACAATACCGATGGTCTAACCACACCGGATCGAAGTGACCCACGGCGGTGCCCGTCACCGGTCAAAAATGAGACCACCCCAATATATAATATATAATGCCAGATAATCTACCCCAACAGAATCACCCATATCCGTAATCGACCAGGTACGTAAATGGAGTATAAAATACAACGGCGAACATGACCCGCTGGGTTTCGTCGAACGAGTGGAAGAGCTAGCCGATATGTACGGTGTTCCCTTGGACCGAATACCTAAAACAATTCCAGAGTTTCTACGTGATAAGGCAAGCATATGGTACCGGAACAATAATCGACAGTGGACGACCTGGCCTACATTAAAGGCAGACTTCCTTCCTCCACGATATTTCGAGAAACGAGACGAGATCCGTAAACGCACTCAACGGCCACGTGAAACTTTTAAAGATTATTTATTAGTGCTACAAAACCTAATGCGTCACTCTAATAGGGTTTTCGATTGACACCAAAAAATGCCGCACTTTCATTATTGCACTTTTAAAAAGTGCTGCCACAACATTTTTTAGGTGTAGACAAATTGTGCCTTTTTTCTGCTTAAATCGAACAAAAAAAGCATTGCTGTGAACAGCTGATACATCCAAACAACGCCATGGTGGAGGTAACAACGAATTTGAAGATAATAAGTTGTAAGTTTATATTGAATTAAATTAATGTGTTTATTTAATACTATGTTTTTGTATGTAATTTAACAGTTTGGACTGAAGGCGACACCACTTTATTGCTGGACAACTACGCCGATTACATGACACAGGTCGGGCCAATGAAGCGGTTTAAAACCAAAAAGCAAATGTGGCTGCAGCTTGCGTTCGACGTGGGCGTAAAGACGCCGAAGCAGTGTGAGGAGCGTTTTAAAACCGTACTAAAACGGAAGAAGGCTGCCGTAGAAAACAACACTACTTCTGGAGCAAAAAGGCAGTGCGTAGAATATGAAGGTGAGCTGCAACACATTTGCGCATTAGACGACTCTATTGAGCCGGAGGTGCAACTGAGCAGCCAAAACAAAATTGTAAAGGAGAAGAAAGGTGGTCCAGTGCAAAAACTGTCTCGTGCAGGAGTCAAAATGACAGCTCTTGCAGAAATAGCCAACAAAAAGGAAGAAAATAAGGAGCGCCGGCATAAAGAGAGGATGGAGGCTGCCAACAAAGTTTACGGTCTGTTAGAAAAACTAGTAAACCAAAACAAAAACCCAAAGGGCCATTATTACAACTTTCCTTTAGTTAAAGGCAGGATTTTGTCTGCCCGATAAATAGCTTTGCAATATTACAATTTTCATTGTTTATTGTTATTATTAATAGTAATTAAATCTTGCCTTTAACTAAAGGCAAGTTGTAATAATGGCGCAAAGACTGATTAATGACTGAAGTTATTTTGTTTTTTTTTTTATTGAATGAAATGTTATTTTGTTTTATGAATTTTTAATTTTCTGTTATTTACTTGCGTACTGTTATGACATCACCTACGGATAGTACAGTAGATGCCAAGAGGTTGCCGTTTGCTTAACAAAATTCTCCTAGGCTGTACTTTAGTTTTAAGAAAGTAGCATTAAGTAATAAACATAAAATGTGTGTCACTACCTAATGCTTATGCGGCACATCTGGTCTACATATGTACTGTCACTACCTAATGCTTATGCGGCACATATGTACATAAGTTATATTTAGAGTATGTGTGTAATAAAACACATAGGCTGCATTCTCGACTTGAGAACAATATTGTTCAAGGATAAAACCCAATGTTGAGAATGCCAGCAAGAAACAAAAAGTAGAAATAAAAATAAATCAGAATTATACATACCATAAAACAAAACAGACGTGCTTTATTTCTGAACGCAAATCAGAAACGTAAAATATTTCTCAAAAAAGAATTAACATTATTTACGATAATAATTGTTAATCAAAATTGGCGCAGTCGGTAGGATTTTCGCTAAAATAAAAAAGTGATAATCCGTAAATAAAAATCTACTTCCTGTGAAAAAGGAAAAAAATAAAATTAAATAATGGCTCTTAACGCTCGATTAGCAGCAGCAGCTAGTGGTCAACCTCCAGGTAGAGCACTAGACATAAACCCACTTACGTATTTGGAGAAAATACAGCGGTTCGACGGACGCAAGGAGGATTTGTCAACTTTCTGCATGAATGTGGACGACATCATCCCCACACTTGCATCCTACAATGAGCAGACACAACGTATGTGCATCAATGTGGTCAAAGGAAAATTGACCGGAAAGGCAAGACGTGCAATGGAGATCCATCCACATTTGAACAATTGGACGGATATAAAGGCAATGCTAGAAACCAATTTCGGAGGGTTTCAAACAGCCGACCAGTTGTATGAGGATTTGAGAGGGGCCCAATACAGAGGCAACACGCTGGAATTCTACAACCACCTTTTGCATAAATTAGCGCTACTTAATCAAAAATGTAGACAAGAGGAGAGAGTCGTGGACGTTGAGCGGAATATTCAAACAGCTCTCAAAATTTTTTGCACAAGATTACCCATCTACATGAGAACAGTATTGTGCGCCCTTAAGCCCACGACAATGGAGGCAGCCCTCCACGAGTTGAGTCAATCGGGATTCCTCAACGAAGAAAGAGGACCAAGAAACAACAGCAACCAACAACAAAAGCATAACAGAAACCAGCAACAAAGATACAACAATCATCAGCAACCGAAATACAACAACAACCAACAACCCAAATACAACAACAACCAACAGTCACAACAGAACTGGCAACCGAGGATGTGCTTTCCCAACCAACAATTCCAACAACAACGGCAACAACTAAGACCGGAACCGATGGAAATTGATCCATCCCAGCAAACACGAAGGTACAACAATTATCAACAGGGTCTTCAACGAGGATCGCAGAATTACGGTAAGAGTGTCCATACTAATACTAATTTAAAAAATTATAATAGTTTTAACCAAAATTATGACGGTACCGAACATGAAAAAATTAATGAAACTGATTCTAGGGAACAAAATTTTCGGTCAATGGCCTCACGTCAGACTTCGGGTTACCCTATCTCTTACTCAGAAGCCCAACCAGAAATTTGAGACTTTTGATCGACACGGGATCAACAGAAAATTTATTGAGGCAAGATCATTGTCCGCCTCAATTCATTAGAAAACTTAAAATTCCCGCAAACATTAAAACCGCAGCTGGAATCATCACGGTTACACATGACGGAGTTATCCCGACAGAAAGTTTGAGTTTGCCTTTGAAATGTAAAACTACTTTTAGACTTTTTCAATTCCATAAATTTTTTGATGGCATTTTGGTCCATAATACCTTAAAAGAGAATAATTCAATTATCAACTATAATGATAATATATTACTCCTTAACGGAAAACAATTTAAAATCTACTACGAGGGAGAATTAGAAACACATGACAGAATCGCAGATGACCTTTTGAATTTGCTAGAACTTCATAGTATCGAAACTTTAGGTACACAGGACTAGTTAAGGACCGAACATTTAAATTCCGAGGAAAAAAATGCGATACAGATATTAATTCAGCAAAATGAAGACATTTTTTATAAAAAAGCAGACAATTTGAGTTTTACAAACGAGGTTAAACACAGGATAGATACCGGCCTATCAGGTCCAATTTACACGAAGACGTACAGATACCCAACTATACATACCACTGAGGTGGAGAGACAAATGACGGAAATGTTAGACCAGGGCATAATCAAACATAGTAATTCACCGTACAACGCACCCATTTGGTGTACCCAAGAAAGAAGACAAGATAGGTAATAAAGAATGGAGAATAGTTATTGACTACAGAAAACTTAACTTGGTTACAAAGGAAGATAAATACCCTATTCCACGTATTGACGACATTTTAGATAAGCTAGGTCGAGCAAATTAATTTTCTACTTTAGATCTCACAAAGGGCTTTTATCAAATAGAGGTAGAACCTGAAGATCGCGAAAAAACCGCATTTGCTACGCATAATGGACATTACGAGTTTGTTCGCATGCCATTCGGTTTGAAAAACGCACCCGCTACATTTCAGCGGATGATGAATAACGTACTTAGGGAGCATGTTAATAGAATTTGCGTAATTTATATGGACGACATTCTTGTTTTTTCGACATCGTTACAAGAACATCTCGGAAATTTGGAAAAAATATTTCAAACTCTACGAGAAGCAAATCTGAAACTTTCAATTAACTAGAGTGATGTTTTGAAAAAGGAAACCGAGTTTTTGGGACACATCGTCACCAAAGAAGGTATAAAACCTAATCCGAAAAAGTCGACGGAATTAAGAGACAGACCATTCCGAAAACAATTAAGGAAATTCAAAGCTTTTTAGGACTAAGCGAATATTATAGAAAATTTATTCCTGATTATGCGAAAATCGCAAAACCAATGACACTTAGATTGAAAAAAGATTCGAAAATTAATGTAAATGATAAGGATTATAAACAATCCTTCGAAAAACTTAAAAGAGTTCTCATGTCAGATATGGTGCTAAGATATCCAAACTTTGAAGAACAATTTCAATTGACGACGGATGCAAGTAACTACGCACTTGGAGCAGTTTTGTCTCAATATAAAGGGCCAATTGCATTTGTATCAAGAACACTTAATAAACATGAGCTAAATTATTCCACAGTGGAAAAGGAATTACTTGCCATCGTATGGGCAGTTAAGCAATTTAGACACTATTTATACGGACGAAAATTCCAATTACGAACAGACCATAAACCTTTAATCTGGCTAGCGAATCTTAGGGAACCTAATTCTAAACATGTGCAAGGTAAAGATAGCAAGGTAGCTGATGCATTATCAAGGATTAGGGAAGTAAACGTTTTCGAGAAAAAGAATAATAAATTTGAATGCAATATTTGCGGAAAAACATATTATCATAAACAAACGCTAACTTTACATACAAAAACGCATACGGACAAAAAATTACAATGCAGAATTTGTAATAAAATTTTATCGAGACCACGATGTCTGTAAGACCACCTTAAGAAAATTCATAATTACGTAGAGAAAAAGGAAACTTTTAAAAACATTAGAGAACGCAGTGAATCACCTGTACACACCGTACATTCGGCTGACGAAGATAGCAGTGACCACTTTTTAATATCACAAAGACCTTTACACTCATTCAATTACCAAATTGTTGTAAAGCATAATGATGATAATAAAATTGAAAAAACTTTAATTTTTGGAAAACCCAGAATAACATATTCTTATACCAATTATACGAATCAGGTAATAGCGCAAATATTATCTGAATTTAGTAATAAACAGGACGTAGGAATCTATTGCGAAGATACTGACGATTTAATTAAAATTCAGAATGAATACAAAAAATTAAGAGAAAATCCCAATAATCTATTTAACACAAGAATAATGTTAACTGACCAATTAATGGAAAATATAGAATACGAAAACCTCTTAGAACTCATAGCAAAACACCATAAATATGAGAATAATCATCCAGGTATAGAGAAAACCTATATGGAGTTGAAAAGAAAAATCTATTTTCCAAATTTAAGAAAGGAAATTACAAAATTTATAAATAACTGCTTAATATTTAACTTTAAAATTGAGAGACATCCAGTGAAATTGCCTTTTGAGAAAACTGAAACCCCAAAAGCTCCACACGAATACTATCATACAGATATATGGTATTTGAACAAGTCTACCACTTTTGTCACCATGATAGATAAATTTTCAAAATATGCGGTCATTGAAGAAGTTCAAGATAGAACACCATTACAGCTTATCAAAAGCTACATTAAACTCTTTATTTACATGAAAACACCCAAAAACCTTACATTGGATAACGAATCCTCTTTCAAATCGGTTCTTTTTACCGACTTTTTGGACAAAAAGGGCATAAATTACCATTTTGTTACACCCAACCGACATACAGGAAACTCCGATATAGAACGCTTTCATGCAACTCTAAATGAAAACATACGCATATTGAAAAAACGCGAGGAAAATTTGGACATAGCTTACAATGTTGATTTACCTTACCAAGCCTTAGAAGCATACAACAATAGCATACATATGACGACCGGCGAAAAACCAATTAATTTACACTTTAGAAACAACATTAATATAAAGGAGATTTTTAATAGAATTGAAAACAAAAAGACTAAGACTCTAGAATACCGCAATAAAGATAGAAAAGATAAACACATAAACGAAAATATTATGAAAACCAACCAGGTAGACAAATTGACTTCAAAAATGAAACAGGTAACCGTAGAAAAGCATAATGACAAAAAATATAAAAGAAAGAAGCAAATTATACACAAGGATCAGTTCATTAAAAGAAAAAATCTTTCTAGGTCTCTGGAAGTGCTTGTTGGCAATCTTGACGATGATAACGCTAGTAATGCCACAGAAATTGATGATAACTGATCTAAACCAAGGAAACGGCTACACAATATTACAATTGGAAGAAAGATCATTGATACAAAATTATTCGAAAATTTTACATATATTCAAACCTAAGGATTTTTTAGCTTACATTAACAAATTAGAATTCGAAACAAGGATACTAGACGACGTATATTTGGACCATCAGATTAAACACACTAGATTACAAGTACTGAGTTTGATACCCACACACCGTGTAAAAAGGGGACTGATCAATATTTTCGGAACAGGATTAAAATACCTATACGGAACAATGGACGACGATGATAGAACGGAAATTGAAGAAAAACTTAGAACCAATACTATTAATAATCATAAAATAATTGAACAATCAAACAAACAGATCAAAATCAACTCTCACTTTGACGAACAACTAAAGACTTTAAGTGATTTACAAAACCGACAGACTAAATTACTTATGCAAAATATGGAATTAATCAATCGAACGAAAACAGATTCACGAAAAGCTTACCTTAGATATGAAATAGAACATTTAGGAAAATTGGTTGGACAAGCTAGGGAATTACTATTAGCTTCAAAATTACGAACATTAAATAGAGATATTTTAACAGATCAAGAAATTATCGATTTTAACATAACACTTTATAAATTGGAAAATATAGAACTTGACGTTGCAACCAAAGAATCAGATATTATTTTCATAATTAAAATCCCTAATTTAACTACCGAAACTTACAAGGAAATTTTCATACAACCAATTCCTAATAAAAACGGACAACAGATAATGATCGATGCAAATTACTATTTGACAGACGGAAAAAACATGTACGAAAATACTAACAAACTATCTCAATTAGGAAAAATAAATGATAAATGTATTCAAAACATATTTAGAATGGAAAAAATGATTTGTAAGTATCGCCCTAACAGCGATACCAATATTATTGAAGTTGGAACAATTGTAATAGTCACCACTAATGTGGACATGTCAATTAAACAAACTTGTAATCAATATCCATATACCTTAAAAGGAAATTATCTAATTTATATTGAAAATTGTAAAATATTTCTCGATAAATGGTACATTAAGAAACTGTATCAAAACACTATAATCATACCAAATCCCTTCCGGATTATTGAAACATCTAACGACACTAACTTATCTCTAAGAGAATTACAGTATAAGCATATCGATAACATAAATATTATAACTGAACTCAAAGCGAATCAAAAGATTCACAATTATACCACTTATACCATACTAACAATCATACTAATCACCATATTCATCTACCTATGTATTAAAAACAAGAGAATTGTAAAGAAAACGGCCATCTCAGTTAACTTACCCTCACTTCCTTTGGAAGCCGGGATAAGTTCTTTGTCTGGGGGTGTTATGACATCACCTATGGATAGTACAGTAGATGCCAAGAGGTTGCCGTTTGCTTAACAAAATTCTCCTAGGCTGTACTTTAGTTTTAAGAAAGTAGCATTAAGTAATAAACATAAAATGTGTGTCACTACCTAATGCTTATGCGGCACATCTGGTCTACATATGTACTGTCACTACCTAATGCTTATGCGGCACATATGTACATAAGTTATATTTAGAGTATGTGTGTAATAAAACACATAGGCTGCATTCTCGGCTTGAGAACAATATTGTTCAAGGATAAAACCCAATGTTGAGAATGCCAGCAAGAAACAAAAAGTAGAAATAAAAATAAATCAGAATTATACATACCATAAAACAAAACAGACGTGTTTTATTTCTGAACGCAAATCAGAAACGTAAAATATTTCTCAAAAAAGAATTAACATTATTTACGATAATAATTGTTAATCAAAATTGTACATATGTATATATATAAAATAATTGAACTATGAATTTAAAAAAAGATTTTCTATTGTTTTGCGCTTTGATCGACCCAACTGCATTAAAGATGCATCATTGTCTTCATAAATACTGTTTATATTAGAGGGCTGTTGTGTGTCCTGTAATTCATCATCTACAGTATCATTTTTGTCAATGCATAAGTTATGCATTGCACAGAATTCCATTATAAATTTAGCCATCATTTCGACATTATGGAAATCAAGCCGCAATAACTGTCTGAATCGACCTTTTAATTTTCCAAATGCGTTTTCTATTTTTACTCGTGTCGCGCAAAACTTTTTGTTGTAAATTCGTTCACCTTCCGTTAAATTTCCATAGTCCTTATATGGTGTCAATAGATGTTCCCTAAGTGGGTACGCAGAATAGCCAAGCAAATGGTAGTTGGGATAACATTTTCTAGGTAGCTCTTTACCAATAAATGATAGCCTAAGCACGCGCGAATCATGAACTTTGCTTGGAACGCCTGTAAAAACATCCAAAAACTTCAAATTTGCATCACATATTCCCTGCAATGTGATTGACAAACTATCATGTCGATTAACATACGTTGACCGAATTTTATGTTTGGGTTTACGTATTGGTATGAAGCTGCCATAAATGCAACCCAAAACATTCGGAAATCCAGAAATCTGAAATAAACAAAACCCGCTAGTATCACTGAAAAATACATACCAAAAGAAACATCAAAAACATACTAACTTTTTCAAACTCCCGTGTAACAGCTGTTTTCTCTTCGTCATTTGGAAAAACTATGCATTCTTTTGCAATTGTCTCCACTATAAAATTAACAACTTTACCAACAACAGCCTGCATAGTTGAAACAGACATGTTGAATAAATTTGACACTTCTCTGAAGGTTGTTTTATTGGAAGCAAACCTAAGGATGAATTTCATTGATTATTAATTTGTTATGTTTATTATTACTTTCAAAGTTACCAAAGAAACGAAATAATTTCAACTTCTACGGACAACTGTGCTCTTCCTCCATGGTGACGCCGCAAATTATAGAATTCACTGTCTGTAGTCTGTCTGTTCAACCTGAAGTTCTTTTTGAACTACTCATGATATTTAATTAATGTTATTAATTAAATAATACATAATAATACTTACATCTGCATCAGTATACAGGTGAATCGTTTCCAAAAAGTTCAAAACGCGATGATGGTTTTCCCTCTCCTCAACGTATTCATCCTCCGACGACGATGAACGGAGGCCAATATTATGTCCATATAATGTTGGACAGTTGTAACTTTCGCATTCATATTCATTTTATAATTTTTGTAGGGTAAAAATGCTGCCTTTTGACACTGTTGAAGTGACTTCAACAACAGTTTTTTCTCAGTGGAATTAAAATCCCCCTTTTTTTTTTTGTTATCTTTGCATATGTATAGAATTTCCAATCATTGACTTTTTTTTTCTCTTATTGAGGGATTTTTCATTTTATTTCAACCTTAGTGGTATTTTCTAGTTTTAAGGCTTTTCAGTACCGTTTATAACATAACAGTATTCAGTCAGCAAGAAGCTGAAAATAAATTTGAATTTGAACTAAAAATTTAAATAGTCGCCTTTTTCTCATCAAAGGACAGGAAAATTTAGAGTTCATCATTTGGTCCTTCGATAAAATTCTAGACAGGCTAGAATAGGAAGATACCAGTGAACACCATTGGTTCACTTTATGTTTCAGGCAGTTGTTTTACCCGAAACAACTTCATCATAACCCACGAACGACAGACACGAGGTCTGTGCATAACAATCTCTATTGCATACCAGGGGAGAAGACGTCAACCCAGGCGTGGACAAGGCATCCTGCACGAGGAGAAGAATCAACTCAAACAGGAAAGTGTCAACTTGACAAAAGTAACAAAAAATTTTTTTTCTGTCGAACTTGGTCAACAAAAAGAAGAAAACAATTGGGTATGTACAGTATTTAAATTATATTTAGTGCAGTTGTGTAATAGCTACAAGATCAGTATAAAAATTCATAAAAAATCTTCAAAGCACATACCATTGACATATCCAACAATAAAAGGTAACATAACCTCAAATTAATTTAATTAATATCAACGACGTACGAATGTACTACATTGCCCAGCACTGATATTTAATATTAAATTCACACACACATACAATTGTATGTAACAACTTGTCATACTCTTCACGCTTTATATGATTAACTTCACCGCCAGTTTTTTGTTCATTTCCATTCGTTCCCTCAACCCTAATATAAACCAAAGGAATAAGACAACAATATAATCAAACAAGTTGATGTCAAAAAAAAAAAAACTGTAAAGAACAAGCACAAAGTTCAACATTTATAACATTAAACACTTGGTGAAAAAAAGTTGTGAAAAATTAAAATTAATTGAGTGTTAACATTTTGATAAAAATAAAATAACATAGCGAATGAAAAGTAGAAAAGAACCTTGTAAGAATAAATTTAAAAACAAGGACAGTTCCGCTAGAACAACAATTAAAACAAAATATAATCAAACAACACATACCAAAAATAATTAGAAGTTGCCGGCTGTGTGGAGAAGAAAGTGACGACGAGTATCAATGGCTGGAAATAAAAAACCAAATTATAACTTCAGCATTAAATATACGGTGAGTTATACAATTTAATTCATACAAATAAAATTGTTGGGAATTTGGTCACAAATTGCAAAAACTTTCACAAGGAAAAATTTTTTTTTGGAAATAATTGGAAAAAGTATTAGAGTGGCCCGAAAATTTAAAAGGGAAATTTTTTTAATCAAAGTTAATGCCAAAATTTATATAATATCCAAAATAAAATTAAATTTTGGAACGATGGTAAATAGTGTGGTGCGAAATTAGAGAAAAAATTTAAAATTTAGTTGGAGAAAATAAAGGTACACATATTTTGGTAAAATAATAAACTATAATATGTTACGCTGATTTGAATAACTGGCTAAATGCAATAAATTTAAAATTTTTTTTTTAACGAATATATTGGAATTAATATTTTGTCAATACGTTTCTGACAAAGTTTGAGATATCTACAGGAAAATATATTGCTAATGCGAGAGGTGTTTCTCCAAGAAAATATTTAGAAAATCAAAAAGTTTTTTTCGATATTTAAATATCAAAATGGGCTCCAAGAGAAAATGTAGATATGATATGCAGCAACTGGCTGCTTTCTGCTCCAATTTCGACAAAATTTCTTCAGAATTATTTACACTTTCTTTATTAGAGATAAAGCAGACGGAGTTAGAAAGAAGGTGGTCGAAAATGATCGAAACCTATGAGGACTATGTTATTGGTGACGAAAAAATGAAAGATGAAGAAATGTTTCAAGATGATTTTTCTCAAAAATTTGAAGAAGTCAGTGAGCAATTTCAAATTACAAAGGCTAAAATACTGGATAAGATAAAAACTTTATCTCCAGAGCCAAAAGGACAAGTTATTCGTCATGCGTCACTAAAATTACCGGCGATCGAAATTCAGAATTTTGAAGGAGGTTTCAACAAATGGCCAGCATTTCGCGATATGTTTATGGCAGTAGTGGGTAATGAACCAACAGTAGCTCCAGCCAATAAATTATATTATTTGCATAGCAAAACGAGGGGGGAGGCCTACCAAATCATTAAAGATTATGAGTTGGTAGATTCTAATTTTGAGTTAGCTTGGAATGCATTAAAAAATCGATACGAAAACAAACGGATTTTAATTAATAATCAGATTGAGAAGATTTATGCCATTCGGACACCTCCGATTGAAAATTTGAAATATTTACGACTACTTCAGAATACAGTCAACGATGGTTTGTCGGTTATAAAATCTTTTAAGATAGAGGTTGCCAATAATGATCCTTTTCTCATGCATATTTGTGCTTCAAAGTTACCTGAAGAAACTTCGAGGGCTTGGGAGGACTCTTTGAGCGATCACAAGGAACTACCTACTTGGGAGCAATTGAGCAACTTTCTCACGGAGAGAATTGAAACTTTGGAAACTTTTGTCAATTTAAGGAAGCCGTGCGGTAAAGATAATAATGTTTCGAAACCTCAAGTTTTTTATTCTCACACAGAAAACGATAAACCCAGATATAGTTGCAAGAAATGCCAACAGAACCACCCATTGAGATATTGCAAATGTTTTAAACAATTGTCGATCAATGATAGAATAAAATTTATTTATTCCAATAAATACTGCGCAAATTGTTTTTCACCCAATCATTTTAAGTCAAAATGTCCAAGTGCAAGTTGTTGCACCAAATGCAATCAAAGGCACCACACGATGCTACATATTGAAAGTGATGAAAAAGCAAAAAAAGGTCCCGCTCTAAGGACATCGTCTCAAACTCATATTCAAGATAATGAAAAGCCTTCTGGATCTTGGACTCATAATGAAAGAAGCTTGTCAAAGTTAAAATCCACACCATCATTCACACCAAATAGTCATCAAGTAGATTCAGTTCAAGTTAATTTATCTCAACATAACGGAACAACTATTTTACCCACAGCTTTAGTTCACGTTGAACATCTAGGCGAACAATTTACTGTTCGGGCGTTAATTGATACAGGTTCAACCAAAAGCTTTGTTTTAAAACGTATCCAACAAAATCTCTCGTTACCATTAGAAAACCATCGTAGCGCAATATCAGGATTTGGTGAAACGGTTGTAGGCAATTCCAAGGGAAGGTACCACAATACAAGCTATTGTGGTACCTACACTGGCACGTTTTATGCCTTAACGGTCCATCCCAATTCAAAATCTAGGCGAAATTGAAGGTTTAAAACTTGCAGACCCCTACTTTTACAAGCCAGCTGCAATTGAGATGATAATCGGTAGCGATTATTTGCCTTTTATAAATTTAAATGGCGTAAAAATGAACATTGGTAATTGTCTTGAAGCTAGAGAATCGCACTTCGGATGGTATTTGTTAGGACCCGAGCCAACAACCCAGGTCCAATCTTTCCATACCATTATTTCGCCGTCCAGCGATCAGGTTCTCCATGAACAATTAAAAAGTTTTGGGAAATCGAAGAGGCAGAAAAACGCGATTGTGAGTCGGATAGCGACGTTTTCTGTGAAAATTTTTATAAGCGTACAACAAGCCGACAATCGGATGGGCGTTACGTGGTCCGACTACCATTTAAAGAGCAGTTCACGAGTCAAATCTTTTTAGGTCCTTCTAAAAATATGGCGCTTGCACAGTACCATAGAATGGAGAAAACATTAGATAAAAACCCAGATTTAAAAGCTCAGTACACTGAAGTTCTCCAAGAATATTTGGATCTGCAGCACATAGAACAAATTGTACATTATGAGCCCAAAGCTGAAAAACATTCTTCGTTTTTTCTCCCTCACCACGCGGTCATTAAAACCGAAAGTAAAACTACGAAGGTTCGAGTGGTATTCAACGCCTCAAAAAAAACTGGAAGTGGATTCTCACTAAATGACGTACTTCACCAAGGCCCAACTCTTCAAACAGATTTGATGCAGCTTGTATTAAGATGGCGAAATTACAAATACGTTTTTACTGGTGATGTACAAAAAATGTATAGACAAATTTTGGTGCACGAAGCAGATCGCCCTTACCAACGAATTTTATTTCGCAACAAGGTAGACGGTTATGTGAATTCATTTCAACTCAAAACGGTAACGTTTGAAGTAAATAGCGCCCCCTTTTTGGCGATTAGGACCCTACTTGAGCTGAGCAAAGATTGCCGAAATTTGTATCCCAAAGCATCTGTTATTTTACAAAATGAGGTCTACGTTGATGATATCTTGTCTGGTGGACACACTCTTGAGGAAGCCAAGTTCAAACTGAGTGAAATTATTGAGGCTCTAGAATCTGCTAGATTTCCGCTTAAAAAGATAACGGCAAATGCAAAGTTTCTACTCGAAAATTTGCCCCGGGAGGATCTTCTAGATGAAGACTTTTTGAAATTTGATGATTCCAGTACGATAAAAACTTTAGGAATCCGCTGGAATGCGTGGTCGGACTCATTCTACTATGTTGTTGAACCAATTGAAATTGTTACCTCCACTACAAAAAGAAGAATTTTGTCAGCAATAGCGAGGTTGTTTGACCCTCTAGGTTGGTTAGGTCCCATCGTGATAAGCGCAAAAATTTTGATGCAAGACTTGTGGGAAGAAAAATCCGATTGGGACGAGAGCGTACCTCCACCTATACTTACGAAATGGAATTCATTTATACGCAAATTGTTTTTCACCCAATCATTTTAAGTCAAAATGTCCAAGTGCAAGTTGTTGCACCAAATGCAATCAAAGGCACCACACGATGCTACATATTGAAAGTGATGAAAAAGCAAAAAAAGGTCCCGCTCTAAGGACATCGTCTCAAACTCATATTCAAGATAATGAAAAGCCTTCTGGATCTTGGACTCATAATGAAAGAAGCTTGTCAAAGTTAAAATCCACACCATCATTCACACCAAATAGTCATCAAGTAGATTCAGTTCAAGTTAATTTATCTCAACATAACGGAACAACTATTTTACCCACAGCTTTAGTTCACGTTGAACATCTAGGCGAACAATTTACTGTTCGGGCGTTAATCGATACAGGTTCAACCAAAAGCTTTGTTTTAAAACGTATCCAACAAAATCTCTCGTTACCATTAGAAAACCATCGTAGCGAAATATCAGGATTTGGTGAAACGGTTGTAGGCAATTCCAAGGGAAGGTGCTATGTTACGGTAAAATCCAGACTTTCTGATTTTAAGATTACAATACAAGCTATTGTGGTACCGACACTGGCACGTTTTATGCCTTCACGGTCCATCCCAATTCAAAATCTAGGCGAAATTGAAGGTTTAAAACTTGCAGACCCCTACTTTTACAAGCCAGCTGCAATTGAGATGATAATCGGTAGCGATTATTTGCCTTTTATAAATTTAAATGGCGTAAAAATGAACATTGGTAATTGTCTTGAAGCTAGAGAATCGAACTTCGGATGGTATTTGTTAGGACCCGAGCCAACAACCCAGGTCCAATCTTTCCATACCATTATTTCGCCGTCCAGCGATCAGGTTCTCCATGAACAATTAAAAAAGTTTTGGGAAATCGAAGAGGCAGAAAAACGCGATTGTGAGTCGGATAGCGACGTTTTCTGTGAAAATTTTTATAAGCGTACAACAAGCCGACAATCGGATGGGCGTTACGTGGTCCGACTACCATTTAAAGAGCAGTTCACGAGTCAAATCTTTTTAGGTCCTTCTAAAAATATGGCGCTTGCACAGTACCATAGAATGGAGAAAACATTAGATAAAAACCCAGATTTAAAAGCTCAGTACACTGAAGTTCTCCAAGAATATTTGGATCTGCAGCACATGGGACAAATTGTACATTATGAGCCCAAAGCTGAAAAACATTCTTCGTTTTTTCTCCCTCACCACGCGGTCATTAAAACCGAAAGTAAAACTACGAAGGTTCGAGTGGTATTCAACGCCTCAAAAAAAACTGGAAGTGGATTCACACTAAATGACGTACTTCACCAAGGCCCAACTCTTCAAGCAGATTTGATGCAGCTTGTATTAAGATGGCGAAATTACAAATACGTTTTTACTGGTGATGTACAAAAAATGTATAGACAAATTTTGGTGCACGAAGCAGATCGCCCTTACCAACGAATTTTATTTCGCAACAAGGTAGACGGTTATGTGAATTCATTTCAACTCAAAACGGTAACGTTTGGGGTAAATAGCGCCCCCTTTTTGGCGATTAGGACCCTACTTGAGCTGAGCAAAGATTGCCGAAATTTGTATCCCAAAGCATCTGTTATTTTACAAAATGAGGTCTACGTTGATGATATCTTGTCTGGTGGACACACTCTTGAGGAAGCCAAGTTCAAACTGAGTGAACTTATTGAGGCTCTAGAATCTGCTAGATTTCCGCTTAAAAAGATAACGGCAAATGCAAAGTTTCTACTCGAAAATTTGCCCCGGGAGGATCTTCTAGATGAAGACTTTTTGAAATTTGATGATTCCAGTACGATAAAAACTTTAGGAATCCGCTGGAATGCGTGGTCGGACTCATTCTACTATGTTGTTGAACCAATTGAAATAGTTACCTCCACTACAAAAAGAAGAATTTTGTCAGCAATAGCGAGGTTGTTTGACCCTCTAGGTTGGTTAGGTCCCATCGTGATAAGCGCAAAAATTTTGATGCAAGACTTGTGGGAAGAAAAATCCGATTGGGACGAGAGCGTACCTCCACCTATACTTACGAAATGGAATTCATTTATACAGAATTTGCCATTTATATCAAATATTAAAATTCCTAGATGGATAAATTTTTCTCCATGGTATCGTGTTCATATACATGGCTTCTGCGATGCCTCAGAGAAAGCATATTGTGGCACGATATATATCAGAACAGAAAGCCCAGAAGGCAAAATTAATAGCCATTTGCTAGTCGCAAAAACTAAGGTAGCTCCAATTAAGCGGACTACCATTCCAAAGCTCGAACTATGCGGGGCTTTATTGATTGCTAAACTAATACGAAGCTTAATAACGAAGTGCCAGTTCACTTATGATTTGTTCTTGTGGACAGATTCGTCAATAGTACTGGGTTGGTTACAGAAACCCCCGAATACATTGAAAACGTTTGTTGCAAATCGTGTAACAGAAATCATAAGCATTGCTAGTATGAATCACTGGAAGCACGTTAAAACTGAAGAAAATCCTGCAGACCTAGGCACGCGAGGATGTTCTCCGCAGGAACTGACAAATAATAAATTATGGTGGCATGGGCCCCCTGGCTAGAACTTAATACCGCACTTTGGCCAATACCCCGGACATTCGATCCTATAGATTTAGAGACAAAGAAGTCTACAAACTTCCATCTAGAAGTAAAATGTACAGATGTACTAGAAGAATTTTCATCATTGGAACGGGCGTTACGAATCCTATGCTATCGACTTAGATTTATCAACCGTGTTCTTAAGAGACCCTTTTCAACCGAAAAGTTCATTACCGCTCAAGAGATTAGCTCGATGAAAACCCGACTCATATCTATTGCTCAGAAAATGTTTTATTATCGGGACTACGAACGACTTAAAGAAAAGAAACCGCTGAATCGACATAGCAAATTGCTTACCTTGACTCCTTTCATTGACAAAGACGATCTTGTTCGGGTTGGTGGCAGACTTAATAATTCTGGCTTAAGTTACGACGAATGTCATCCAATAATAATTCCTGAAAGGTCTCAATTCGCAAAACTCCTCGTTAGCTTTACGCATCGAATCCTGCTCCACTCTGAGCATCACGTCATGCTGCGAGCTATTCGCCAAGGATTTTATATCCCACGATTGAAAAATCTCGTTCGAAAATGTATAAGAGAATGCAAAGCGTGTACTATCTACAAACACAAGTTTCAGCAACAAATCATGGCCGCCCTCCCCCCAGAACGAGTAAATTTCTCCCTACCCTTCACTTACACTGGAGTCGATTTCGCCGGTCCTTTTAGCATCAAATCCTCTACATTAAGAAACGCAAAAATTCTAAAGGGTTATGCAGCTGTGTTCGTGTGTTTTTCTACTCGAGCCGTACATTTAGAAACCTGCTCCGATCTCTCAACCGATGCCTTTCTAGCTTGTTTTGATAGATTCGTCGGCCGCCGAGGTCTCCCTAAGACCATATTTTCCGATAACGGTCGAAACTTTCTCGGTGCAAGTTATACGCTGCTCAAAAGCCACAATGAATTTCTAAAATCGGCAGAAAAATCTCTGATCGAAAAATACAGCACTTTGGGACTCACCTGGTCTTTCATACCCCCGTATGCACCCCACATGGGTGGCCTTTGGGAGGCTGCCGTGAAAAGTATGAAGTCTCATTTAAAAAAGGTAACTTTTAACCTATCGTTTACCTTCGAAGAATTCACAACACTTCTTTTTCGCATCGAAGCAGTACTAAATTCGAGGCCGATTTCTCCATTAACTGAAAACCCGAATGAAATATTACCTCTGACTCCTGGTCATCTACTACGAGGAGCTCCAATTACAGCACCGCCAGAAGCTCCGGCAGAACCTCCACTAGAGAAAATCCCAAATTTGAAACGCTGGGAACGACTAAAAGCACTTCAACACATATTTGCTCGACGATGGAAAGCTGAATATGTTACCGAACTCCAACGCCGCTTTAAATGGAAAAAAGAACGAAATAATCTGAAGCATAATGATATTGTAATAGTGAAAGACGATTTCTCACCACCAACTGAGTGGCTTCTTGGTCGTGTCACCAACGTTATTTTTGGAGGCGACAGCAAGGTACGAGTGGCTGAAATACAAACTAAAAATGGCACTATGTTGCGTCCAGTTGTAAAGCTATGTATATTGCCTACTCACACTCACACTAAAACCGAAAAATCACAGAAAACCACATAAATAAACCACCAAGTTCCCCTACACTAAAAATGAAAATTTAAAAAAAATCTCAATTGCACTAGATATTTTTTATTACTGTATGTATTTCTTTTTTTTTTCTTTTCTCATTTAGACGACAGGCAAACCAAAATGCTACCTCTGCGGCCTGAACCATCCCCTCAAGTATTGCCGCCACTTTAGAGCATTGAGTCTGGGGTTAAAACGGCTAACCCTTACAAACAAAGGATATTGCCTCAATTGTCTAGCATATGACCACGTCCGCAGCTGGTGCTCCTCAAGAGAACGATGCCAATTTGAATATTCACCCAATCAGTTTTGTAACGCTAGGCATCATACGATGTTGCATCGAGAGGAACGTGATCCGCTGTCATCCAGCTTTGAAGATGACAACTTCCCCCCATTCGAAGACGTTCGTGAAGACGAGCATGACCAGGAATTGCCTGTGGATAGCCCTCTCCCTGGGGCACCAGCCGTAGCTAAATTGTCTGAGGATACTCCTCTCCCTGAGGCACCAGCAGTAGCTATATTATCGGAGGATAGCCCTCTCCCTGAGGCTCCCGCCGCAGTTAAAATGCCTAAGGATAGCCCTCTCACTGAGGCTTTAGTCATGTATTATTCGCAGCCATCAACCAGTGGCAACAAGAAGATCGTGGTCGATCAGGGTACATCTCAATCGTTACGCCCCCACAAAAATGAGTACCCTCCCGTGGCCGAAACCCTACAACAACATCGCAATCGGTTTGATCCAGACGCACGTAAGCCGCATAAAATTCTGACAAGGCATATACCTACTTGGCCAGTGCAACCCCCAATAGTACGAGTGAACCTGAACTTTCGGGGAGCAAAAATGTTCACTACGTTTCTGGTAGATCCTAACGCCAAATATTCGTATGTACTAAGAAACGTGGTTCGATGGCTTCCAGAATTTGAACCCAGGATTAACAAATTTGGAATCTCCTGCTGCCCATGCGTGTTAGAGCCAGCATTCCCTCATAAAAAGGCAGATGAGTTTTTGGTAGAACTGCCTATTAAAGAACAGCTCGATGTAGCAATCCCCGGTCCAATAAATGATCATGCCTTGATGAAACATTTTAAGAACTATGACCCTTTGGGCCATCCTTTTTTCAACACATGGCGAGAAGTAGATGGAGTACTAGGTACAGGTATCGCTGAAAAAATCCTCATGAACCGTATAGAGGACCCCCTAATTGATGGGCCTTATGCGCACCAATCCAAATTTGGTTGGATTATTCACGGGCCCAGGAAAGGATGTACCTGTCATCCTTACGCGGGAGTATGTTGAAGTGACTTCAACAACAGTTTTTTCTCAGTGGAATTAAAATCCCCCTTTTTTTTGTTATCTTTGCATATGTATAGAATTTCCAATCATTGACTTTTTTTTTTCTCTTATTGAGGGATTTTTCATTTTATTTCAACCTTAGTGGTATTTTCTAGTTTTAAGGCTTTTCAGTACCGTTTATAACATAACAGTATTCAGTCAGCAAGAAGCTGAAAATAAATTTGAATTTGAACTAAAAATTTAAATAGTCGCCTTTTTCTCATCAAAGGACAGTAAAATTTAGAGTTCATCAGACACTATTAAATTGTAACACTGACAACAATCGAACACGATAGCACCTTAAAAGTGTTACCAGATTTTACAATCGAAAACAGAAAAAACACAACACTATTAAAATGCTACATATGTGCTACATTTTTTGTGTCAATCGAAAACGCTATAATTTTACGGAAGAAGAAAAATTAACCCGCATATTCAGAAATGCCCACCCCGACTATCAGTGGTACATCAAAAGAAAAGATTTCACCACCCTACAGGAGTTGACCGCGTTGGCAAGTGACCTGAAAAGCATCCCCAGAAACACATCCACAGCGGCTGCCGAAACCCCACGAACGAACACCGGGACACCAAGGCAGAATCAGAAACGGGCAGCAAACAATAACAATAAACAAAAATCCCAGTGCGCGATAACACACAGCGGGAAATGCAAGCGAAAGTCGTCACGACTGAGGGCGGACGATTTCCCGAATAAGAAACCCCCAGCAAACCATACTTATTTACGATGCGAAGAAGCACGTATCACTGCCACGATATTAGTTGAAAAACGTTTGGTCACGGCCACAATCGACACAGGAGCCTCCCGCAGCTTCATAAAAAACGAATTTGCCAGCGTGTTAGAAAAACGCCCCATCAACCTCACAGAGGAAATGAATATAATTCTGGCCGATGGCACCACAAAACGTATAACCTCTGCCACCAGCTATACGGTTACCTTTAGAAACTGGACCACCACCTGCACTTTCATTATTATGCCCGACTTCAACGAGGACATAATCCTAGGGTTGGATTTCTTACGAAAATTCAACACTACACTGAATTGTGCTGGACTCACCGTTAAATGCACCCCAGAAGTAAATCAGACCGATGTGTGTGGCCTGATACGTACACCCCAACTATGTGAGCCGGAAAGTAACAGTTCTATTGATTCAACAGACGGAGATGGACCCTACACCATCTCCGAAAATAGTTTTAGCGACTAACAACTGATTAAACAGTTTGTGGAGACCGAGCTATCTAAGTTTCAAAATATCAATGGCGCATCTCACATCGCGGAACATAACATCATCATGAAGGACGATCGTCCCATCAAAATCAGGTACGCACCACTCAACCCCGCCATGCAGGCAATAATAGACGCGGAAGTGAACAAACTGATTTCGCAAGGCTGTATCGAACCTTCACATAGCCCCTACAGCTTCCCGCTCATCCTGACGAAAAAGAAAAATGGTACATGGAGGACATGCATGGATTTTCGGCAGTTAAACCTCAGGTCCGTACCCGATGCCTATCCTTTACCCCATATTGATAAATTCTAAATCGTTTGCGTCATGCCAAGTATATTAGTAGTATCGATTTAAAGGATGGCTACTGGCAAATCCCGATGGCCCAGTCCAGCAAGCAATACACCGCCTTTGCAGTCACCGGACGTGGTCTATACAAATGGCGAGTAATGCCATTTGGCTTACATTCCGCCCCGGCCACGTTCCAAAGAGCCTTATATACCGTCATTGGTCCGGACATGGAACCACACGCCTTCGCTTACCTGGATGATATAATCGTCATAGGGCGGACGTTGAAATCTAAAAGAAGTTTTTCTAAGGCTACGTAAAGCCAATCTACGGATCAAGCCCGAAAAATGTGAATTTTTCAAAAAAGAGACCAAATATCTAGGTCATGTAGTTAGTGGAGACGGGATAAAAACAGACCCAGACAAAGTAGCCACCATTACCACCATGCGAGCGCCAAACAACATCCGAGAGGTCCGAAGCTTCCTCGGTGTGGCATCCTGGTATAGACGCTTTGTCCCCGAATTTGCCAGAATTTCACAACCACTCACCGCCCTCCTCAAGAAAGGGAGCATTGGAAATTGGACAGCGAACAGCAAAAGGCCTTCGACACATTGAAGGCAAAACTACCAGAATCCCCAGTTCTAGCCTGCCCGGACTTCTCCAAACCCTTTACTCTGCAAACCGATGCCAGCGACCATGGTCTAGGAGCAGTGCTTACGCAGGAAGTGGAAGGCATAGAAAGAGTCATCGCATATGCTAGTCGACATTTGAACCCGGCCGAAAAAAACTATTCCACTACGGAAAAGGAATGTTTGGCAATTATATGGGGTGTCCGCAAAATGCGACCATACCTAGAGGGATATGAATTTACCCTTCTGACGGACCATTTGGCACTCAAATGGCTTAACGCCATTGAGAATCCCAAGGGAAGACTTGCCCGGTGGGCATTAGAGCTACAACAAAATAGGTATTCGGTACAATACCGTCAAGGCCGACAGAACGTTGTAGCAGATGCACTGTCATGAACGCCAATGGAGGTACTATATTCCGCCACCGCCGCCCCAACGACAAGCAACTGTGCGTGGCTCACAAAGCGAATTCAAGAAGTTCGGAACCATCCTAGCAAGTTCACCGACTATGCCATTGTCGGAGAACAGTTATACCGACATTTTCCCAGGCATTTGAATGATGAAGACGGTGCACCGTGGAAACTGTGCGTGACCAGTGAAATGCGAGCCCGTGTATTGAAGGAAAACCACGATGATGTTGCCGCCGGACACCTGGGAATTCGGAAAACGATGAATAGGATCGCCAACCGATATTACTGGCCGGGCATGTTCCGAAACATAGCCCAATATATACGTAAATGTCAGAGATTATGTTGGCGATTAATACTAGCACAACCAAGTCCACGGGATACTCACCAGCATACTTCACTCAAGGGAGAGAACCCCGTCTACCCAAGGCACTCTACGATGAAGTCACCATCGGCACCGGGGCACGAAGACTCAGTCCGACCGAACGAGCAAATGAGTTGCAGGAAATTTTCAAAATAGTGAAGTCCAACTTGGTCAAGGCTGGTCAAGACCAAACACGACACTACAACCTCAGACGACGGAACTGGAACCCTAAAGTGGGAGAACAAGTTTTAGTGCGCCAACACCCACTTTCGAAAGCACACGATAAATTTACAGCGAAGCTAGCGCCCAAATTCGATGGTCCCTATGTCATTTTTGATCTTGCGTCCCCCGTAATAGCCCGACTACAAGGGAAAGACAAACGGGACACACGGACTGCCCATATAGAGAACTTGAAAATTTACTATAACTAGTCAGGGATATGCTCACATTACTAATCATTTCCCGCACTAATCATATTGTATCTTCTATTTTCTTTCCTACATCCATAGTACAAACAACAAAACTAAGTCAACCCACGAACAGAGAAGATGGCCGACCGATTTGAACAGGCCCAACAACGGTTCTGTCGCAACCTCGAACGCGAACAAGCAAAAGGGCGGAGGACCATTTTTGTGGATCCAGATCCGATGCCGAGTACGAGCAGAGGTCAGCGCGGAGGTCATGCCACTAAACGACCCAGAAATAATAACCCTACACCATTTTTCCCTCCTCGGGGGCAAAGTGTCATAGGATGTCGACACACGAACGCCCACCTCAGGCGAACGACAACAACACCCCCACAAACCATCCAGGTTCCCCACGGTATACACCAGGGAGTCCACCTCCTAACAAATCAAAAAAAAGTACCAGTGAACCAACCAGCACATACACCGCCACCACCAGCACCACCTTTCCAACTCGATGATGACGAAGAGGAAGACTACGAAGTACTTGGGACGTTACACCCAATAGAGGTAGAACTACGTCGGTCCCTCTTTGGTTCGAAGACCGCACTATCGACCACCGGCAGGCAACACCACCATCACCTCTACCACCGCGTTCACCACCATCACTGGATAGCGACGATGAGACCTACCATCCGCCAACACCACCTCGTCGGAAGGAACTATGTAATATCACCCAACAAACACGAACGTACCCACATCTGGGATACCAATGTTTTCAACGGACGGTAACAATTCAACTACTGTTACCGCCCACACACACCATGTCAGAGATGGCAGCTTTGCCGTACGGGGATGTCACACACCACACATAACCACCGACCGCCTCCAAGAGCGAACGGACAACCAGCAGTCGTGACGCAACCAGTCAAACCGACCTAGCCAGAGGTCACAGTACACCGCCGAAACGATGCAGCCAGGAGAAGGCACAAAGTTCTGACAAATATGTCACACCCACTCGAACACAACAGGTGGAGGCAATCAATGATGCCACACCCACATCCACATCCGACATCCTCGTTTTGGACATTACTCCCCCACGAGCGTCACTAACAGCACCTGGTGATCTGGTTCATCTCTATGCCGACACCACGCCCACTTCATCAACTGATCGTCAGCGACAGCTCACAGTTGCATCACCATATTCAACATCTCCAACACCTTCTACATCTTCAACATCGTCAACATCTTCCACATCGTCAACATCTTCCACATCTTCAACATAGTCGACATCGTCGCCCTCACCGACGATCGCCCCGAACATTACATCACCCATGCTAAAATCTAAGACATTAGAACCAGTGGCACTACCGACCACCGAAACTGTCAGCAGCTCCACCAGCAGCATACAAGCCGACACACCGGTCCCCCAACGCCAAGGTAAACAACAACATGATGGCGTCGTCGGAACACCTGATAAGGTCATCCGGATGGTGGAAGAGGCCATCCGACGCAAACCATTTTGTGTCCAACGCTTCAGGAGGACCGTAGATGGGGTCCCCTATCGAATTCAAAGAGCACGCTGCGGCACCTACAAAATCAGAGCAGAACTCCACAAGGAGGGGGAGCCGTGTGACGAGTGAAAGTCGCACGTACTCGCTCGTTTTCCCACACACAGCCTAACCACCCATCACACCCACTATATCCAATCACATTCCATACATGGACGGATGAAAAGGTTAGTGTTCCAACCAAAAACCCAAAATAAATAAACAAATATTGTTTACATTTATTATTAGTTCATATTATTAGTTCATATTATATGAGCCACCCTAAGAAATATTATTATTTTAATAATGCCTCGTTATTTTAATATTACATTTAATACAAAAGAGGAACACAAATGTTAGTTTTTTTTTCTATACACTCTATTTACCACGGTATGAAACCGGTTTTTGAAAAATAGTATACTCATTGAATTCCATTTAAAAAAAAAAAAAAATAAACAAATATATATACCTACATAGAGAGAAAGAAGAGACGTTAAGTTGTTGTGGATTGTATGTTAACACCATCACAAAACCAATGTCTTCATACACATATATAAGCACAATAGATAATAACATACTCTCTAAGAAAACCGAAGCACATTATTTTTAGAGTAGTTAATAATATCGAAATATGCAAAAGAAACATACGAAATGTTAATTTAATTTTAAACCCTTATGTACTAAAAAATATACTAACCATTCAGTGTTATATATTTAAGGACAACAGTTTTATAACGTGTTTCGACTTTATATATAAGTAGTTACGTTTGTTCAAACTAAACGAAAAACAATTTATTTCAGTGTTTGCGCCGAAGAGCTGTTTATACAGACTACTGCTTTATTTATTTTTCAAATTAAAAGCTACTCTTAATATTACATTCACACACTCACACATTCATACACTTAAAGTTAAAGCTAATCGTGGAATATGCTGATATCGCATTTTCTCACAATTAGAGAGCTGTAGTGTGGACATGTGCATTGGAATGCATAGGTGTTCTATTGCATGTCTACTTCATGGCAATAGTCACTAATCAAACACACTACACCTCCCTTTTTCAGAAAAAGAATGATCAATCGTAATTGATCGATCATTCTTTTATATACTTAAAGTGGTTTGATTTATTATTTTAAAAAATTCTCTTGTTAATTGAAATTTAATTTTTCAGTGCTTCCAAATTTATGTAGGGTACTATTCATTCCCACCTTTTTCGAAAAAAATAAAATTTAAATTAGTTATATTACAAATTACAAATTATAAAAATTTATTTAACATTTAATTTTAATTTTTAGTTCCATTTAGTTCATAGTATTAAAAAAATATTATAGTAAAATATATTTTAAATTTTTTAAAATTAGGAATAGTTGTAAAATTTATTTTAAATTTTATTCTAATATTACATTTTAAAATAGTGTAAAAAATAAATTTAGTATAAAATTATATTATAAAGTTGTTTTAATTGAATTGTAAATTTAAATATAATTTTAAATTTTATTTTGAATTTTGGTTTTAATTTTTAATTTAATATAATATTTTTAATTTGATTTTTAATTTTATGTTTGATGGAATTAATTTAATTTTTATTTAATTTTTTTTTTTTAATATTAAATTTTTTTTATTCTAAATTCAATTTTATTATTAAAACTTTACTTCTATAATAATTAAAAAAAATTATTTTTGTATATAAAATTTATCATGTATGCTATAAAAATTGTAAATAAAGAAATTATTAGTTTCCCTAAATCAAAACTTTTCAAAGAATCATGCAAAAATAAATTTTTCTGTAACATAAACATGCTGCAATATTGGCCACTATCACAACTTGTTGATTCTCTATTTACAGCATTCTATTTGCTATATTTAGTTAAATTTATCTAATCTAATTATTTAAGTTTTTTTTTCTACACATTTTCTTTTAGAATAATTTCCTTAGATCTCACTATGCTATAATTCTTTTTCCTTCTATCATTTCCTTTCCATTAAGAAATCCGTATTTTCCAAAATTAAAAAAAAAAATCATTATAGTTTTCGGTTAATTTCCCTTTTCAAAACTTTATAAAATTTTAAAGAATTTCGGTACCAATAACTAAAATAACTCTAGTTCAAACTATTTTACGATCTCTATCACTTTTAATCATAATTTCATATATATACTTTTATTAGTTTTCCTTTCTTTTTCAATTATCAATCATTAACCCAAATTATTCCACCACTAAGGTGTGAGCACTTTTTCCTTTTCCTTTTCGTTATTATTATTATTCCCATTTTCATATAATTCATATCTATCTATTTAGTTGCAACTTCATTAATGCCTTTTGTGATGTCGGTTATATCAAAACCTAGAGAAGAATTGACCTCAGCCAATTTCCCCATTAACATCAAGGTCATTTAATCAAATCTATTCATTCGATTTATATATTCCATTTTTAATATCCCTATGGTTATGGGCCATGAGCTAACCTGTCATTGATGACAGTTGTTTTATCGTTGTCTGAGTGTTGGTTACCAGCACAGTTTATACCAGTTGTGACAGCTTGACAGCTGTCAAAAAAGCAATCTCGAACCGTATGGCTTTGTTTACCTTTGTCTCCATTTTGTTTTGGTAAAGAAGTGCGAAAGAGATTAAAAAATAGAATATACAAAATATAATGTGTGCAAGTGAACAGCTATAGAACATGTTTTCAACCACTGACAGCATAAAAATAAAAACAATGGAAATTTAGTGAGTATAAACATTGAAAAAAATTCATAAAATTGTATTTTTGACAAATTAACATTAAATTTAGTAATCTGTGGTATTTCCTTTTCAGAAATAAAAGGTATAATAGGTGCATATTAAAACCTAAAGCTTGTGATTGTGATAATACCAGTAATGTTGGTATAAATGCTGGTAAATTTGCCAGTTACATTCACCACTGCTCAACCCAGGGCCGAAAGGAAGGAATCAAAAATTACTATAGTTGAGCTAACTATTGGTCAAGTTGCTGGTGGCGAGTCACGAAACTTTTCGCAAGTTGAATTGTGGTATTAATGCTTTGGATTATGACTTCGCGTGAGTGGTCCTAAATCGAAATTTGTCCGGTATTATTCAATGCTTTGGGCACTATACCATTGGCTTTATAAATAAAACATTAATTGGCACTTTTTTTACTCCTATAAGTAGACATATAGCTGAAAAGGAATAAAAATTAGCCGCAACTGAAGACAAAATCTCATATATAACAACAGATATCTACAATTGAGAACGCTTCTAAACAACAGCCTGTTGAACCGATTTAATTTTATAAAGGCTAGTAAACCCTTAAAAATGTGAGTTCCAAAAATTAACAATTACGAACAACAAATACAAAACCACCAAGAACTACAAAAATTGATTGAGTATTTGGAAATGGGATTGAAGTATAAAGAAAAACAACTTCAGTAAAATGTAAAACAGACAAAACAACAAATGACTTACAAAAATTAGTAGATGGACTACAAGCAGAAGTAGCTAAGAAAGCCCAACTTAAAGTTGAAACGGTAGCAGAAAATTTCAGTGGCATAGAAAAGGATTTGTTGTAACAATTGCAAGAACCAAAAGCAGAAAAACAATGTAAGTTAATAATATATATAAACATTTTGAAATCACTGATATTCATATATGCACTGCATTTGTTTTTAAACCTTACAGTGCCGATTATATAATCGAAGTTTTAAACCAAACTCTTCCAGTTTTCTTTGCTACAAAATATTTTTCTGCCTCTTCTGTGCATGATATGATAATCTTTGTTTATTAAGATATTTAGTATTGATTGTTATTTATTTTTTAAATTTGTGTACTTATAGCAACAGGAAAAATTGTTGAGTACAATAAGCAAAGCTGCTGTTGGAGGCAATTTTTCGGATAAAGGAATAGATCAAAAAGACTTGCGGGATGTGCCTAAACGTTTGTGTCCAGAGGCAGTAAAAGCTTGTGCTGGCACAGCCCTATCAGTACCTTTAAATCAGTGGGTAGAACCGGTCTTCACAACCCAGATTAGACAGCAACCGCAAATTTGTAGTAGTCACAAATCTGCACAATCTAACAGCGCATATAGCCCATCCGACCCACAACACACCACACAACAACGCCAATGGCACTCCAGCAGTAGCATCGGCGCTTGAGGAGACATTTCGACCACCTAATTGTAAAAGTTATTTAAAAAAAACCATTGAATTTTAATAAAAAACATTATATTGACTTTTATAAAAGATGTTTATTTGTTATAAATATGTAAGAAAAATTTTATAGTTACAATATTATTGGTAAAATAAACATTATTTATGAAAACAACATCTTCCAGTGGTGTAGAAATTGATTTTTTTTCGACCTTCTCTGGTCTAGATCCGTCATGTTCTGTTAGAAACAGTACCACCTCGCGAAGGATGTGGTTCTTCACCACGCATGACGGTCTTGGGTAAGGAGAAGCTATGTGTTTAAAATGCATAGGTGCATTGTCTTACACTATGTATCGCGCTGCACTTACCCCTGGATTGCAGAGAGTGACAATACAATTTGTTTTATAATTAAATTAAAATCAATAGTTTAATTTTTGAAAGTATATGTTTTGTTTTACAAACAAAAAAACAAAAAAACGTCGTGTTGTTCACTCTCTGAAATTCCTAGGTCCCAAAAAATTTATCGGTCCACCCACAACCAAAAGCTAAAAATAAAAATTCATAAAAATTAAAAATTCATAAAAAATAAAAATTCATAAAAATTTTAAAGTATAAAAATAAAAAATTAACAAAAATTAAAAAGTATAAAAAATTCACAAAAATAAAAATTCATAAAAATTAAAAAATCATAAAAAATAAAAATTCATAAAAATTGTAAAGTATAAAAATAAAAAATTCACAAAAATTAAAAAGTATAAAAATAAAAAATGGAATGGAGAAATATAGGAGAGGGCATTTCCAAAAAATTGGTTCATTAAATGCCTAATCGACTATTCCGTATATGCAAATCTTGTTAAGTTTTGCATTTGAATAACGACCACATCAGAAGTATTTAGATATGTTAGATTAAATATATAATTTCATAATTCAATTCATTAATAAAATGTGTAAACTTAAAAAGTGCATATTATCATATCAAAAGCCATCATAGTATTAAAGATTTTTGAAAGAAAAGAAAAAGAAAAATTTCAATTAATTGTTTGCCACCAACTGTATGTTTATGGTGTAAGTTAAAATATTAACAGTGATAATAATATAACACAGTATGTATGTATGTAACCATGAATATTATTAACAACAATAAACAAAACAGCAACAATTACATTATAAAAAATCACACCCCAAAAGAAAAGAAAACAATCTGAAGGAACAAAAAATAAACAACACAGAAACATTATAAATAGAAAAAAAGAATACAAAGAATACAAAAATAAAATCAGCTTTCTTTAAAAATGAAAATAAAAAATAAATAAAAATAAACTTAATAATTTTATCTGCACCCACTTTGTGTCCATATGGTTCAAGAAAAACATATTTATCATGATTTAGTTAGTTTGTTCATTCAAGTCTACTCATATACATATGTAGTAATAAGTGGTCTTTATATAGATTAGCTTCGTGTTTATATTCAATAAACAATTCTTCACATATTTTTTTTTTTAATTTTATGCTGAAAGAAATAAATTTAATAACTTTGATTTGATTAAGTGAGAATTGGTATAAGTTATCAATTTTCTTGGTTATTAATACGATTAAAAAACCATACAAACGATAACATTTCAATTTAAAGCCACTAAATCGACCAAGAAGCAAATAAAAAAACAATAAAAAAACAATTTAGGTTACAATATGATGTTTTTCTTTTTTGTTGTACTCATATGTAACGCCCTTTTAAAATCACATACTGGAGGAGGGGGAACTGTTTACAACAAATTGTTGGTTTTTCTTCTTCACAAGAGAATTTTTTTTATTATTCGCTCATCCTAAAAAAATAATAAAATCAAGCGAAATTCTCGTAAAAACTCGATTGAATGAAACATTAATTTATCCGGAATTTGTGATTATCCGTAATGCTCTCATCATCGAGCATTCCGAATAACAGGGCTTTTACTGTATGAACAACAAACACTAAACAAGATCTGAATATCAATTTAATATAGAAAAAATAACAAATTTAGAATATGCAAAAAATATATAAATATAGACATACCGGTTCGGATCCCTCGGTAACGTATGGAGTTTTGCCTCCCCAAGATCACAACCCATTAAACACACACTATATTAAAAAAAAATATATATATAAATAACATTGTTTAATTTTTTACTAATTCAAGTTCGTATCTACTTATATGCATTATAATTTTTAGGAGAAAAATGTATAAATACCCACTTAGAAGCTTATAGTTAAACAAGTATGAAAATTATAGTCGGTTTAGGCCGACTATACGATACCCTATACCATGCGTTCACAGGCCCTATCTCTAAGGCCCAACTAATTGGATATAGAAAATAAGCATAAATCAAATTTTAACATAGACAGATTTTCACCAATTTAAATAGCGTTCATCCTATGGCCGATAGACGCTTATATACTACATTGCATCAAAATATATTCATATTTGCGAGCTGTAGTTTAATTACAAGGTTTACATGGACACAGAGACGGACGGACGGACATTGCTAAATCAACTCACAAAGTAATTGAGCCAATCGGTATAATTAAAGATGGTTACAAACATCAGCACTAAGTCATTATACCCTAACCACAAAGCGAATACATTAAAATTGTAGTGGGTTTTAATTGTAACTTGTCTTCGGTTAATATATTTTCTCTTGTTCAAAGAGCTTCTCCAACCGTACTGACCAATACATTCTTTAATTCAGCATTAACTTGTCTCAAATTTGAATTGGCCATGAAAATTGGTGCGCTCTTCTTTGTTTCTGTAATTCCTCTGATATCTTCTAACTCTGCAGAATCCTTACATCCCTCTATTTGTCCGCCTCAGGAGGTTCCTCTAACACTTAAGTTTTCACGGTGGACATTTGTCACACCTAGATTTGTTGGGCAAACAACCATTGGTGTACCTGTTGCTTAGCTTTTTTCTGTACACTAGTATTTTCACATTTTCTTTTTAAACTATAATGCATATTCTGTTACTTACTTTAATGCCATTATTATTTATTTTTTATATTTATTTCAAAAATTTTATTTCTGATAAACTGTGCTGTGGAATTTTCAAAAAATTTCTTCCCAAATTAGAATTTTTGACAGTAATAATCACAAATAAATAAAAACAATGTATACAACGTGTATAAAGGTGATAGCATATACTTTTTAATATAGCTGTTGCTTCCGATTTCTTTACAAAATGCAACCCTGATTTGATTGTTAAAACAAAAATACAGTGTTGTATTTTTCGAGCTGTCGCCACTGTTTACGCTGTGGTTACCAGCTACTTTTTCAAGCTTTGGAAAGAGATGATCTAATTCACTTTTCCATTAATAACCTAGTCAGCACTGTTTTTTATTTTCATTGTTTTATTATTTCATATTTTCTCTGGGTTACGAATGCCATAATTATATTAATGATAGAGTTGATCGCCGGGACGATATAGGTAATTTCATGAAGAAATATTGATTTGGGTATACTTTATTCTATTGGGTAATATGTTGGTTCGTGGGATCCATCACGATTTAACAATTCCAATAACAAAAAAAATTCTCTCAAATCAATTACTTCGTCCCAAAATTGAAAGGTATCAAAATCTCGCGGAAACTCAATTCAACAATGTAAAAACCGATTTAATAGAAGGTTTCGCGAAAATTAAGAAATTCCTTGAGAACATTATGCTTTTTCAAAAATAAGGGAGATATATTTAAAAAATTAAAATATAAAGGGAAAGATTGTAATGTTTAAGTTGAAGATAAAAATAAAAAAAACATGCATTTCTCTTCTTTTTCCCGTCATAACTCATCATGAGAATGAAATTGGTAGGTGCTACCAATGTGTTTGGCAATTATTAAAAAGTTAATTCTTCATTATGACCAACCATAATTTTCAAATCTTATATTGATCAAGGAATAGTTTTGAAGAGGAAAATTGTATTTTTATTTAAAGTCAAAGAACATTTCACGACACGAGAAAAAAAATATAAATATACAAGTCTTTTTCTTTCTTTAATAAACACGAAGAAGCCCTCTGCTGCCACTTTATGTGCGGCCGTTAGACGTTGGTAGTGTACATTCAAAACGACTCGTATTTCCTCAAGTCGCATATATAGGTTCCGCAGATGCCTTTCCACGGTATCCTCCTTTGTAGGTCTATCGGTATTTAAAAACTTATACGACTTATCGAATTCGTCCCTTATAAACCTACACTGGCTCTGTATCGCTGTCCAGTCCATACAAGAATACCAATTAAAATTCCATTCATCCAAGTTTATTTATGTAGTCATTCCTATGCATTGCCAAAAGCAATCAAAATACAATGAATATAGTTTCAAAATGTGATATATCCCGTTTGAAATTTCGAATTCCTACTATGAGACTCTAGCGTGGAATTAAAAAAATCAATTAAAGTTCCACTTATCCAAGCTCATTCGTGCAATGATTCATATAAAAATATAAACACGTAATAGCCCATAATCATCACTTCTATAAAAGATGGTGAAATTTCCCACATGGATTATTACAATAAAACCCGATTTCAATATATGTTGCTAATATCAATCAAAAAATCTATATATATAAAAGCTTTGCTATTTAAATGAAGATATAAATATGCAATTGTTTCCAATTCTCATCTCTACAAAAGACGGTGAAATTTCTTATATGGATTATTACAAGAAGTCATTATATATTGCCAATAGCAATCAAAAATCAATATATATAAAAGCTTTTAATATTCTCTCAAGGGTGAGAGTGAAAACTAAATATATATAATATAAAACACAATATAAATAAACTTATAAATGGGATTCGGATTAGCAGGATCCACAATTAAACGATTATTCTGCGTCTAATCAGAAAAGAGTTACAAAAATTACAAATAAATGTCTTTTTTTTTTAAAAAACTAATTATTATCACCAAAATTACGAAAATGGTCCAATATGATCAAATTGTATTATGCCGATCTGACGCAAGCACATAGGTCCATGTGACCTAAATTTTGTCCAAGTTATCAGCCCTACTTGCGTACTTTTTACGCAGTGATCTCTTGTGGAGGAGGTACAGTTTTAGTAATAAGTTCGGACCTGTCATAATCGTAATACACAAAAGGAGGAACCATACGGAATAGATCTGGGACGTGTGATCAACTACTTCCACATTAGTTATCACATTCGCGTTAGGCTTTTCCAATTTCAACTCTGTTTTTCCCATGTCGATCCGTAATATATCGCGGCAATTCGGGTAAAATTTCTATTATGAAAAAAAATTATGTTGGTTTTACCTATACTAAGAATTCGTTCACGAATTCCTTAAGAAATCCTAAAATAAATATTTTCCTATCCTTTTCCTCTTTTTGTCAAGGTGTAATGAAGTATTTTGAAAGATACCATTTTTTTTAAATATTTCCTTTTTTTTTACCAAAATAATAATTTGTATCTTAAATTCCAATTTTGTTTTTTTTTTTTTAATTTTTGTTTAATCGTTTGTGGGTTAACTTCATATTGGATTATATTTACGTTTTACATGTAATGCAGGTTTACGTCTTTGCTAAATCTAGTGTTGGTAACATGTTCTTGCATATAAAAAACCCACAAGTAAATTATAAATAAAACATGGAATAAAATAGATTGTGCGGTATAAATATCGGTAACGAATCTATACTTCATACTAAAGTAGTAAAATGTTCCAATTAACATTTACTTAATTTTTTTTATGTGTGCTTGAAGAAATCGATACCCAAACGATAACTTCTTCTTACCAATGTTACCTCGTTTCAATGTTATTATACCTTTTTGCATGAGTTAACAACGTTTTTGCGACGTACGAAGGTAACCTTAAGATGACAATCTATATTTTACTTCCTTTTTGTTCAACACGTTGGAAAGTGCATACCTCTGAAATCCCCAAGACAAAATTTTATTAAACTCGTATTCCGATGGTATAATCCACAAAGCAGATATGAATATTGGATAACATAAGACATATATATAATACTAACATCAGGTAAAGTTTTCTTAAGCAAGTAATTTTTGAGAAATATTCTAATTCATTTATGGGTATAAATAATTTTATTTAATCAAAGATTTGTCTGTGGTCAAAGACACAAAAGGAATCAACTTCAATTTGATGGTAAAGTGTCTTACCTTAGTTACCTTTCCCCGAAACGAAAGAAACCAGAAAAAATACTTGTTGTGACTCTCCACATAACCTCTTCATCATTCGTATAGGCAACCTGGTGTTGCTTTCATATCGAACTGCAAAAACAATATCATATAAAAAAATACTCCGCCATCATACAAGAAAAAGACAGAAAAGAAAGTTACACACAAAATAGAGTCTTAATGAAGGCAACGGAATTGATCATAAAATTACAGAATTCTAACAGAGAACAGTTAAAATATTTACCTCCTAAAATACAAAAATTTTTCTCAATAGTTAAAAAATATTAAAATTCGTAAACAATACAAAATAGGATTAAGTGGTTCAACCTGCAAAATTCCGGAAAATTGTGTATAAAAGTGAATAGTTTTATGTAAAAAAATTAAACAAACTTTTATAATTTTACTTGACATGGTAAAAGAATATCATTAGCTAAAGTCACCTATGTCATTTACTTAAATTACTTAGTACCACATTTCTAGAATGAAATTAATATTACAGTGTAAGCTCCTTAGAATAAATTTCTTAAAATCTCTAATATACTAAAACAATTCAAAAGAAAGTGCATTACATTTTTCAAAACGGTTTACTTAAATAATATAAATTAAGTAACTACTTATAAACTAATATTAAAAATAATTTAATATGCATTTAAATTTCATAAAATAAAATAACGATCGCGTAAAGTAACCTAGAAATCTATATCAACAACTTAAAGAAAATTTAAATACTTAAAATTTTATTACAAATTTTGGTTCTTTACTTGTGACCCGACTGTACCTAAAGCATCACCTTAGTCATAATCATGCAAGAACACTATTAATTACCATTTAAACAGCAACATCATCAGCATTGCAACCAAAGCATCGAACTTCTTGGAGGCCTTCATCGAACTTCGTTATTTGGGTGAGTTGAAATGATTTACAACGTTAACATTTAATATTGTCTCTTGCATTTAATTAGTCATTGTATAAATTGCATTTTTTTGATAAACAAGCAAAAACTATTCCACTACTTGATGGCAATTGAGAGATAAGTCTCATTTACCTCATAATTACGTTTTTTTTTAGGAATAAAATATCTTTTTTTGATTTCTTCTTTGATCATGTAGTTTCTGTTAGTTTTTGCTTGTTTCTATAAAGTTCAGTAAACTTCCGTAATTTAAAAATTCTGTAAACCGAAATCGTTTTCCGTTTTGAAACCGTATAAACATTCGGAATCGTAATATGATAATGCATTTTCATTTCCCAATAATTAAATATTAAATATTTTTGTATAATAATAGCACATGTGTGCTATTGCTTGATTTAAAAACTTTTCTATCTTTGTTCTAAATATGATTTAACTATGTTTTATATAACAATTTAAAATTTTATGAAAATATACGATATCATTGCTTAGTGTAGTAATCTATGGGTTGAATAAATCATGAATTTTTCGAATATGAATCTCTAAATCAATAGAAGTGTTTTCTTACGAACAATGTATTAATGTTGTGATAGGGTGATATATGTTCTGGGGTCCTACTTACAATCATCTCGCGCTTGTAGGACATTTGTAAGGGAGGGTAAAGAAGCGCCAAACTCTAAAAGATATCTATGAGTAGATCCAAAACTAATGCAAATTCGATTGTTACCTTTGAATTATTTCATATTAAATTAAACAGGCTACAATGGGGTTTACTTTAGGAAGTAATGTTGTAGTCATCTGGTCCATTTAATACTCATTTTATATATAAAAAAAAATAGGGAGTCTACAATAATTTTTGTAGTGAGATATAAATTCTTTATGGAACAGGACCCGAACCCCCCAACCGACTGAAGCTAGTAGCTCAATGGCTCCCGCAGTCCTCCTCCAAAAGATTCTTTTGAACACCTTAATCTACGGTTTACCATGCAGTTTAACTTACGATTAAAATAAGCCAAGTCAAAGGCAATTTACATTACAAAATGGCGCCCAACGTGGGGCCCGAAGGAGTACAACTGTGTTGTATTTTTTTTCGGCTCTTATTATCGCTCAAATTTTGATATTTTTATAGATTTCATATACTGCTGTTAATTAGGGGTTGTTTTAATTTTAAAACATTTATAATGAATACATGTCAGAGCTTTTCTGGATATTTCAATTACCTGAGGTCTAAAGGTTCGGGTAATTTGACCGTTTTGTCATCTGGTGTGACTTTCGTTATGATCGTTTAGAGTTTAAAATTTGTCCATATATAACTGCAATTTTTTTTTTGTAAGAATATAAAAGTTAACATATTTCTAAACTTTGGTTTCAGCATTGGATTTTTTCTAGGAAAATATTTAAGCTGCTGAATGCATTTAAATATCCAGTAAGGTTAAAGATGAATTGGTTAATTAATAAAAATTTTTCTATTCTTTACAATTAAGAATTTTCATAACCTGGTTTTGAAAAACAGTAGCAGTCGAATACAAGCATTATTTTCCAATCCTACACAACAATGAACATTTTGTAAGAAAACACTAATTAAAATTTTGTTTAAAAATATAACATTTTTTTTTTTTGCTTCAGAGCATAACATTTTCAAATTTAATAAAAGTTTGTTAAATAAAATTGAAATATTAAAATTTTTTTCCCAATTGGCATCTCATATACCAGAGTAGTTAATACTTTTGTTTTGCAACGACAAGATTTTTTTTTTCTCTTCTGGATTAATTTTTTTTATAATTTTCCTACAATATAAATGTTTTAAGATATATTGAATTAATTAACATAAATACGTTAGCAGTTTAAGTTTTGTTTTATTCCTGAAAACAGTTTTAAGGGTTTATATTATTTACTTGTATGCAATCAAATTCAAATCGTTTGTCTGAATTTATTTCTGAATTCTAAATTTCTGAATTATTCGCAAACTCTTACAAAATGGCTACAGCCGATAGAAATGATGAGGCTTGTCGTGACTCCATTAATAATTGTACTCTGTGTAATGAAAACCTAAGCGAAAATGATAATTGTCTGATTATTTCTCAATGCAGTCATTCTTTTCACAGAAACTGTATTGAACATTATTTGTCACAATCTTCTGAATGTCCGACATGCAAACGTCCCTGTGAGTTATCTCAGTTACGTAAAGTAAATTGGCAATGTCAATTTGAAGCAAGCCATATACCGAGTGCTCAAATCCAATACGAGCAGGCAGATAATCCTCTAGGTCCACTGCACCAGCAACAAAAGTCGGCACAGGGAGCCAAATTAAATCGAGGTCGAGGACGAGGAGCATTATCTAAGCAGTATAATACTAGAAGTACAAGTAGGAATTTATTTAATGATAATAATCAAACTCAATTAGTCGATGGAAGTACTCATAATCAAATTGGTTTACCACAAGAATCGCAAGGACTGCCAACTCCAATTATACAGGCGTCTACGAAGGTAAATACGTTTCCAAATTCTCCTTATGCTAATTCACCACAAAGGGCTGAAACTGCAACCATTATTGATTATGTCCAAATCAATCAAATGATCGAGTCTCATCTATCTAGATTTTTAAGAAGTTTGAATTTAAATACAAATCCGAATTTAAATAGAAATACAAATAACTTATCTCATTTACCACCACCGAAACAGCCACAAAGGCCACCACTATTGATAAACAATAATTATCAACAACAAATTCCACAAAATAATTCTCCACGTAGCTTTGACAATTCTTCAGTTCTTAGAGCTGATAAAATTACTTCCATTATTCAAAATTGGAATTTGAAATTTGATGGGTCCATAAATGGTCTCAATGTGGATGAATTTTTATATCGAGTTAGATCTTTAACAGCTGACAATTTCGGCAATGATTTTAACCTTGTATGTAGTAATTTACACATACTCCTAACGGGTAAAGCCCGAAACTGGTTTTGGAGTTATCATAAGAAAGTCCCAACAGTGGTTTGGTCCGATTTTTGTGATGCCATCCGCTACCAGTATAAAGATTTTAAATCGGATTATGATATTCGGGAGGAAATTCGCAACAGGAAACAAAAACCAGGTGAAAACTTTGAGTTATTTTTCGAATCAATCTCTAATATACATGAACGGTTAGGTACACCCATGCCAGAACAAGAACTTATCGAAATTTTAACCAGAAACCTTCATCCCGATATTAGACGTGAGTTATTATATGTCCCGATCGTATCTTTAGCACATCTTCGTAAACTTGTACAGAAAAGAGAACAATTGTTCATGGAAGATCATTTCCGTCGTTCAGTTCAGTCCAAGCCTCTTAACCAATTTGTTCCTCGAAGGAATGTAGCAGAACTTGATTTCAATGAAAATGACAAACCAGAAGTTCCTCTTTGCACTGATTTTGCTGTTGATGCTATTCAAAAAGCCCCCTATGTAGCTATATGTTGGAACTGTGATGAATCCGGTCATCACTGGGAAGATTGTTTGAATGATAAAACCATATTTTGCTACGGCTGTGGAACCAAAAATCTTTACAAACCTAATTGCAAAAAATGTCAGGAAAAGCGTTGTAATCATTCAAAAAACTACCTTGCGAATCCTTCAAAGGACCGTCCGTAGATTCTAAAATTATACTAGATGATATTTCAACAAAACCAGATTTGACAATGATTAAAAACCAGAAAGTAAAACCAATAACAATTTTAAAGCGATATAATAATCCTATTTCTCGAAAAGAAAACGACAAGAAAATTATACTTCCTATTCGTCCTTACCATCAACGATGGGCTGAATATCGCTCTAAAAGAGCTGAAATTTTTGATATTGCATCGGTGTCTTTTAATAAACATAAAAAAATTAAAAGGTCTACTATACGACTTCGTCGTTTTTATAAATCACGTAAGCTTGCTTCCAAATATATTATTTCTTCAATAGTTTCTCATTCACTCGATAATAGGTACTATGCAAAAGTGTAATTTTTAAATTTTAAAGAACTCGGTCTCTTAGATACCGGAGCGAACGTGACACGTATTGGTTCTGATTTAGCGATGTATGATTTTTCAAATTTTAAAGAGTTTTGTGAATTAAAGGCTGGTGTCAAAACAGCTGACGGCAGGCTTCAAAAAGTTTTAGGTTATTTAGATGTTGAGTTAGCTTTTAAGAATCAGGTTAAACGTCTAAGAGTATTAATTGTCCCATCTTTGTCTCAAAGGTTGATCTTAGGCTTGGATTTCTGGAAAGAATTCAAGTTAGCTCCTGATATTTTTGAGTCAGTAATAGTGTCTAACAAAAGCACAAATGCCCTTTGTGAACTGTTCGAATTTAAAAATTCCGATGTCCTGTCTGATAATAATGAACAATCTAAAGCTCTTGATTTAGATAATGAAAGATATCCCTTAACATCATGTCAACTTCAACAATTAGAAGCTATTGTAGCTTTATTCCCAAATTTCGAAAAACATGGGTTGGGGAAAACCGCCATGATTCATCATGAAATTGACGTTGGTGAAACCAAGCCAATAAAACAAAGGTTTTATCCAGTTTCTCCGGCTGTGGAGAAATTGATGTTTGAAGAGATAGATCGAATGTTGACATTAGGTGTAATAGAACCTTCAACTTCCCCATGGAGCTCTCCCATGCGTTTGGTAATTAAACCAAATAAGGTCCGCCTGTGTCTAGATGCCAGAAAGGTTAATTTGGTGACCAAAAAAGATGCTTACCCGCTACCTAGTATCGAGGGTATTTTTTCACGACTCCCCAAAGCTAACCTAATATCAAAACTTGATTTGAAAGATGCATATTGGCAGATCGGCCTAGCCGATGAGGCAAAACCTCTCACAGCGTTTACAGTCCCGGGAAGGCCATTATACCAATTTGTAGTCATGCCATTCGGACTGTGCAACGCTCCGCAAACTATGTGTAGATTAATGGACGAATTAATTCCTGCGGATCTCAGACACTGTGTTTTCGGTTATCTTGATGATCTCGTAATTGTCTCAGAAGATTTTGCTACCCATTTGACTATTTTGGTTAGAATTGCTGAACAGTTTAAAAGAGCTAATTTAACCCTCAACATATCAAAAAGTAAATTTTGTGTAACCGAAGTTAGATATTTAGGATACGTGATAGGACATGGCGGAATAAAAACCGATCCCGAAAAGATAGATGCAATCCTATCTTGGCCAGTTCCTAAAAACATTAAACAAGTTCGAGGATTCTTGGGCTTAGCAGGTTGGTATCGTCGCTTTATTGAAAATTTTTCGTCCGTCGTTTTTCCCATTACTGAGTGTATATCTACGAAAAGAAAATTTAATTGGACATCAGATGCACAACAATCATTCGAAAAGGTTAAACAACTTCTCACATCTGCCCCTATTCTTAGCAACCCAGATTTTTCCAAAAAATTCTACCTCCACTGTGATGCCAGTGACTATGGAATTGGAGCGGTGTTAGTGCAGATGGATGACGATGGCGCGGAAAAACCAATAGCGTATATGTCGAGGAAGCTGAATTCCGCCCAACGGAATTACAGTGTAACGGAGAGGGAGTGCTTAGCGGCATTAGAAGGAATAAAAAAGTTTCGTTGTTACTTAGAGCTTCAAGAATTTGAAGTTATCACCGACCACTCGAGTTTGGTTTGGTTGATGAGGCAACCTGATTTAAGTGGAAGACTTGCTCGTTGGGTCTTTAAACTTCAGGCATACAAATTTACGATAAGCCACCGTAAGGGTAAAAACCGTACAGTGCCTGATGCTTTATCTAGAATTCACGCTGAGGAAATTTCATCTATAGAATTGGCAGAACCAGAGGTAGACCTTAATTCACCACATTTTTTTGATTCTGATTATACAAACCTTAAAGAACAAATAACAAATCACCCTGAAAAATATCCGGATGTCAAAATTTTAGATGATTTCGTTTATATAAGAACCGAACATTATAGTGGCAATCCAGACGAAGATGAACAAACTTGGAAACTATGGACTCCACTCCAGCTTCGTAAAACTTTAATTTCTCGTTTTCATGACTCCAAAGTCGTTTGCCACGGTGGTATGTTGAAAACTTTAGACCTTATACGAAGAAATTTCTTTTGGCCAGGAATGATTAGGGATGTAAGAGATTATATTAGGATCTGTGAGACTTGTAAGACCACAAAATCACCTAATTTTATTATGAAACCCGAAATGGGTAAACCTGCTATATCTGTACGCCCTTTTCAACGTTTGTATATTGATATACTAGGTCCATACCCAAGAAGTAAACACGGAAACATTGGGCTTTTAATAGTACTGGATCACTTATCAAAATTTCATTGGTTATGCCCCCTTCGTAAATTTACTTCATCGGTGATACAAGAATTTTTGTTAAAACAAATATTTCACGTCTATGGAGTACCTGAAACGCTCGTAAGCGACAATGGATCACAATTTCGAGCTAATGAATTTAACGCATTTTTGACATCCTTAGGAATTTCTCATACTTATACCGCGATCTACTCCCCACAATCTAACGCTTCCGAACGTGTTAATCGTTCAATTATTAGTGGCATCCGCTCATTTTTGAAAGACGATCAACGATTGTGGGACGAAAATCTCACGTACATCAGCTGTGCTCTTAGGAATTCAACCCATCAAGCCATTAATAGCTCCCCATATCGCGCGCTATTCGGATTTGATATGATTACACATGGTGAATCATATGACCTTCTTAGAAAAATTAAACTTTTAGACGAACCATCTTATGGTCTTTCTCGTGACGATAACTTAAAGTTACTTCGTAGTGACCTTCGTAAACATATATCAGATGCGTACACTCGTAATCAAAACCAATACAACCTCAGGGCTCGCCCCGTGTCGATTGATATCGGTCAGGAAGTATTTAGGAGAAATTTTTCTCAAAGTTCAAAATTAAAACATTACAACGCAAAATTATCCCCTCTTTTTATAAAATCCAAAGTAAAAGAAAAAGTCGGCAATAATTACTATATCCTTGAGGATATGAATAGCAAAGTAGTTGGCACGTACCATGCCAAAGATATCCGGCCTTGATAGTTTTTCCAATTAATATTATTACCAAAAGGGTTAATATTACTCGGTTTTGTAATGAAGTATTTTGAAAGATACCATTTTTTTTAAATATTTTCTTTTTTTTTACCAAAATAATAATTTGTATCTTAAATTCCAATTTTGTTTTTTTTTTTTTAATTTTTGTTTAATCGTTTGTGGGTTAACTTCATATTGGATTATATTTACGTTTTACATGTAATGCAGGTTTACGTCTTTGCTAAATCTAGTGTTGGTAACATGTTCTTGCATATAAAAAACCCACAAGTAAATTATAAATAAAACATGGAATAAAATAGATTGTGCGGTATAAATATCGGTAACGAATCTATACTTCATACTAAAGTAGTAAAATGTTCCAATTAACATTTACTTAATTTTTTTTATGTGTGCTTGAAGAAATCGATACCCAAACGATAACTTCTTCTTACCAATGTTACCTCGTTTCAATGTTATTATACCTTTTTGCATGAGTTAACAACGTTTTTGCGACGTACGAAGGTAACCTTAAGATGACAATCTATATTTTACTTCCTTTTTGTTCAACACGTTGGAAAGTGCATACCTCTGAAATCCCCAAGACAAAATTTTATTAAACTCGTATTCCGATGGTATTATCCACAAAGCAGATATGAATATTGGATAACATAAGACATATATATAATACTAACATCAGGTAAAGTTTTCTTAAGCAAGTAATTTTTGAGAAATATTCTAATTCATTTATGGGTATAAATAATTTTATCTAATCAAAGATTTGTCTGTGGTCAAAGACACAAAAGGAATCAACTCCAATTTGATGGTAAAGTGTCTTACCTTAGTTACCTTTCCCCGAAACGAAAGAAACCAGAAAAAATACTTGTTGTGACTCTCCACATAACCTCTTCATCATTCGTATAGGCAACCTGGTGTTGCTTTCATATCGAACTGCAAAAACAATATCATATAAAAAAATACTCCGCCATCATACAAGAAAAAGACAGAAAAGAAAGTTACACACAAAATAGAGTCTTAATGAAGGCAACGGAATTGATCATAAAATTACAGAATTCTAACAGAGAACAGTTAAAATATTTACCTCCTAAAATACAAAAATTTTTCTCAATAGTTAAAAAATATTAAAATTCGTAAACAATACAAAATAGGATTAAGTGGTTCAACCTGCAAAATTCCGGAAAATTGTGTATAAAAGTGAATAGTTTTATGTAAAAAAATTAAACAAACTTTTATAATTTTACTTGACATGGTAAAAGAATATCATTAGCTAAAGTCACCTATGTCATTTACTTAAATTACTTAGTACCACATTTCTAGAATGAAATTAATATTACAGTGTAAGCTCCTTAGAATAAATTTCTTAAAATCTCTAATATACTAAAACAATTCAAAAGAAAGTGCATTACATTTTTCAAAACGGTTTACTTAAATAATATAAATTAAGTAACTACTTATAAACTAATATTAAAAATAATTTAATATGCATTTAAATTTCATAAAATAAAATAACGATCGCGTAAAGTAACCTAGAAATCTATATCAACAACTTAAAGAAAATTTAAATACTTAAAATTTTATTTTGGTTCTTTACTTGTGACCCGACTGTACCTAAAGCATCACCTTAGTCATAATCATGCAAGAACACTATTAATTACCATTTAAACAGCAACATCATCAGCATTGCAACCAAAGCATCGAACTTCTTGGAGGCCTTCATCGAACTTCGTTATTTGGGTGAGTTGAAATGATTTACAACGTTAACATTTAATATTGTCTCTTGCATTTAATTAGTCATTGTATAAATTGCATTTTTTTGATAAACAAGCAAAAACTATTCCACTACTTGATGGCAATTGAGAGATAAGTCTCATTTACCTCATAATTACGTTTTTTTTTTAGGAATAAAATATCTTTTTTTCATTTCTTCTTTGATCATGTAGTTTCTGTTAGTTTTTGCTTGTTTCTATAAAGTTCAGTAAACTTCCGTAATTTAAAAATTCTGTAAACCGAAATCGTTTTCCGTTTTGAAACCGTATAAACATTCGGAATCGTAATATGATAATGCATTTTCATTTCCCAATAATTAAATATTAAATATTTTTGTATAATAATAGCACATGTGTGCTATTGTTTGATTTAAAAACTTTTCTATCTTTGTTCTAAATATGATTTAACTATGTTTTATATAACAATTTAAAATTTTATGAAAATATACGATATCATTGCTTAGTGTAGTAATCTATGGGTTGAATAAATCATGAATTTTTCGAATATGAATCTCTAAATCAATAGAAGTGTTTTCTTACGAACAATGTATTAATATTGTGATGGGGTGATATATGTTCTGGGGTCCTACTTACAATCATCTCGCGCTTGTAGGACATTTGTAAGGGAGGGTAAAGAAGCGCCAAACTCTAAAAGATATCTATGAGTAGATCCAAAACTAATGCAAATTCGATTGTTACCTTTGAATTATTTCATATTAAATTAAACAGGCTACAATGGGGTTTACTTTAGGAAGTAATGTTGTAGTCATCTGGTCCATTTAATACTCATTTTATATATAAAAAAAAAAATAGGGAGTCTACAATAATTTTTGTAGTGAGATATAAATTCTTTATGGAACAGGACCCGAACCCCCCAACCGACTGAAGCTAGTAGCTCAATGGCTCCCGCAGTCCTCCTCCAAAAGATTCTTTTGAACACCTAAATCTACGGTTTACCATGCAGTTTAACTTACGATTAAAATAAGCCAAGTCAAAGGCAAAATACATTACAAAGGTAGTGTCCAGACAACAAAGTTCCTATCTGAATGTATTCTCGACTTATGGAAAAAAAATTTTTTTTTCAAAGTTATTACAAACTATCAAACCAGTTTTATTAAATCTTAATTTCATATAATTTTCAAAGTTATATATGTATATTTCAATAACAAAAAATATATATATATACCTCCAAAAGTTTCCCTTTCAATGTATTCAATTCTAAAAATTGTCTTTATATTAGTTTTATAAAAATTTTGTTTTTAATTTTACATATTCTTGATTTAAATAAACCACATTTTTTTTTTTTTAATAGAAATAAACAAATTAAAGCAAAGATTATTAAAAAAAAACTTAAAATATATTTTTTTTCACATATATATATATATATAAATTTTTCAATTCAAAAAATTCAATATTTAGTTACCATGTAATATGGATTTTTGTTTTATCTTGAAAGAGAGTTTTAACATTGGTTTTTATAATAATTAAAAACTTTAAATTAAATTTTAAAACTAATCTTGTTATGTATTATAATAAACAACAAAAAACTTAGCTGTATTTGCTGCTACTAGTGCTGTTCCTGCTGTTGGGGGAGTATTATAGTTGTTGATGCTGTTACTGTCGTTGCGGATGTATCAGCCACACCCGTTTCATCCTTCGACAATGCCACAAAAAAAAATTATTGTTATTGTTTTTAGGTTTTTATTTATATAATATTTTTTGAAAACAATCCACTTTTTATGCATTTTATTTTGGTTCTAAAGCACAAACACTTGATAAACAGAATTATATTTTGTTAAAAGTTGTCATTGCATATTGTCACTCATAAATTAACTTTCCGGAACTTTATTTTTTGTATGTTATAGATTCTTTTCCTCAAGTATTGTTGTTTTATTATTCTTTTTTGTTTTCTTTGTTTGATTTTTTATTTAAGAAGTTTCAAATATTTGCTTATATTCTTTTCCTTCAGATTTTAAGGTATTGTTTATTTAACGTTTTCTACGAAATTATTGAATTGTTTTTATTTGTGTTATTTTTTAAAATTGGCAGTCATTTTTGCAAAGATTTTTGCACTTGCACAGGATCCCATGACGTGGCCATGGCAGGATCGCCATATAACGTGTTTCGACTTTATATATAAGTAGTTACGTTTGTTTAAATTAAACGAAAAACAATTTATTTGAGTGTTTGCTCCGAAGAGCTGTTTATACAGACTACTGCTTTATTTATTTTTCAAACTTAAAGCTACTCTAAACATTACATTCACACACTCACACATTCATACACTTAAAGTTAAAGCTAATCGTGGAATATGCTGATATCGCATTTTCTCACGATTAGAGAGCTGTAGTGTGGACATGTGCATTGGAATGCATAGGTGTTCTATTGCATGTCTACTTCATGGCAATAGTCACTAATCAAACACACTACAGTTCGCCTTTGAAACAAAATGTTAACTATTACTTCTTAATACTATATAAACAAACAAACAATACAATGTTAGTATATAGAAACGATAAGTTAAATGTAAAATCAAATTTTTTTGTAAATGCCAAATGACTTTCATCTGACCCCAAAAGACTATACTCCTAACGTGAAGATATATACGTACGTTAAATTGTTGAGAGAGAGAGCATTAACAACCCACCATATCATGCGGTGAGAGTCTCTGTTAACATTAAGCTGTCGACAAATTCCACTTATGTGGTAGACATGAAATAGTATAAAAGGCGATACATTGTTAAGAAAAAGGCAGTTCGCCAGTAGACAGACGTAAGGTAAGGTCGTATTCAAATGAAAGACTGGGTATCCTCTCATCAAGCGAATACAACTGCCTTCAGAACTAAGTATAGTCATTTGGATTGAAAGTTTGTTTCAACAACATCAATCCGGTGAACATCACACAGTCTACCGACTCGGACTATTTAGTACTCCCAGTACCTTCTGGAACAATCGTCGTATAGGGTCTTCCAGCTTCGATTGGACTAAACGTACTGCAACGCAAAGGGAGAATCACTGTAGGTTGAAAGCTTGTCTCATCAACATCAACCGAGTGACCTCTACCCCGTGCCAGAGTCTGACCAAACGCTCACCATAAACAGCGAGAACAATCGTCGTATAGGTTCTTCCAGCTTCGATTGAACTAGCTATACGATTGCTACAACGGGGAACGTCACTGTCGGTTGAAAGCTTGTTTCACCAACATCAACCAGGTGACCACTACCTTTTGTTAGGGAGCAACCACCAAAGTTTACCCTAAACTGAGAGAGTGTCTCTACACCATCAGCTATACGGGAACAGCTAGTGATCCCACACTGACAATACCTTCGAACGAGACGATCATTACACTCGGTTGGCAAAATCTCCGGTATATAATAAGTTTAGGTCGAAAGAAAGAGACAATAAAGTACAATTTATAACGTTTTTAAAAAAACATTGTGCGTGTTTTATTTCCCCGTCGGAAACAAATAAATAGTGTAACGAACCCTGGGCACGCTGAGGTTGCCCCAGTTTCAAAGCGGAAAACGTGTCGTTACATGTATTATGTTAAACACACTCTTACTTTAATTACATTATTATTTTGCTAGCAAATTTCAATTTATTGTAATGTAAATCTTATTTAAAAAACTTATTTCCATTTATAATACAATTAACAGATACAAGAACGCGTTAATTTGTCCACAGAAATTTCAATTAGTGACAATGAATAAGCAGAAATATATAATAAAAAAAATATACAACGTGTATAGGGGTGATAGCATCTATAATATTAATAGGCTAGGCAATTTCTTGTGACTGATGTTTTGTTCTATCGTTTTATCCTGATTTGGACCAAACGTATATTATTTGAAAGGTATTTCTTTTTAGCCGTTTTGCAGATTTACAGATTTTAAAATATTTTTCTTTATTTTGAGTAAATTGCATATTAAGTTGCTACTACCACATACATAAAATTATACAATGCTATATGTGTGTATATTAAATATGTTAGTGTGTTTGTAATAAGAGTGAGTTTGTTTTTTGTGTTGGTTTGTGAATCGGTTATAATTGATTAGCATACTTTTAGAGTCTTTATTTATGAAAAAAATAAAATTTCCTAGAATTTGCGCTCGCAGTTCGAGTGCTGGAATCTGCTAGTATTATATTAATATAGTTGTTTCATCTGATTTTTATTGTACAAATATTTTGAAAATTTTTTAGTTAACAAATTAATGTAGATGTCGCTAATGCGTGTCTAGACTGATTACACGGTGGTCCTATGAAATGAACAGCACTGCTTTAAACATTCTCTATGGCAACTCTTAATAAGAATGAGTTGTAATTATAAAAATGAAATAAAATGGTTGTCATTCCAAATAATACATTCAGCAAGCACGGTTGTTTAATCATTACATTTTGGCGACGAAAGGGATTCAATATATATAAATTTGTTTTTTTTTTCATGGGAAAAGAACAAGTGGAACCTAAAATGGCTGCAAATAATGTGTTAAATATAGACCCATTTGATGATAGGGTTACTAAATGGAATCGCTGGGTGAAAAGGTCCGAGACTGCTTTGGAAATTTTTAAGCCGGATGCTAGTAAGAAGAAGCAGTTTCTTTTACATTATATGGGCACAGTTGCATATGATAAATTATGCGACGAAGCACTGCCAAAAGCTCCTGAACGACTTGAGTATGATGAAATCATTGTTAATTTGGAGAAACACTACAACCCCCAGCCAAATGAAATTCTTCTTAATTTCAGATTTCATTCTCGGAAACAAAAGACAGAGGAGTCTGTTACAGAATACTTGGTAGCGTTACATCATTTGGCAAATGGGTGCGGTTTTGGAGTTTATTTAAAAAAGCTCTTAGAAATCAATTCGTATACGGAATTTTGCAATCAGAAATTGCAAAGCAGATTGCTAGAGAAAGAAAAATTAACATTGGATGGTGCAATAAATATGGCGGTAGCCTATGAAACAGCAGAAAAACGGCTTGTAGAAATTAATAACAACAGCATGGGTAAAGAAAGCGTGGACAAAGTAAACGAGAAGAAAAACAGCAAAACAAAGAGATGGCAAAAAAGCCGATCAAACTTTTCGGAACAAAATAAAAATATGTGTTTAAGATGTGGTGGAACAGACCATGTGTCTTACAAATGTAAACATTTGGAAACAGTATGCAGCTATTGAAAGAAGAAAAAAAGAAAAAATGTTAAACCAAATTTCGGAAAATGTAAGCGAAGAGGAAAACACAAGTGGAGACGAATTGCAAGATGTGTTACAAATTAGCGACATCTGTTCTAAATCTAATTTACGCGAAAAAATATTCCACAACCTTACTGTAAATGATAAAGAAATTAAATTTGAGGTTGATACTGGGTCACCAATTATGAGTTTAGTGGATGCTAAAAAAATATTTTCTCGAAAATCAAAGATACACAAATCAGATCTTGAATTATATAGCTATTGTACAACTCCTCTAGATTGTGTTGGTTTCATTTGGGTAGCCGTAAAAGCTAGAATTAATACTAAAGCAAATTTATATGTGGTGGGTTCCAATCGTAAGCCGTTACTTGGCAGGGAATGGATAAGGACTATTCAAGTGGACTGGTCAAAGATTTTTAGGATAAAACAAAATCGAATGCATAGTGAATCAGATTCAAGCAGATATCCAACGAGAAGATAAGTTGAAAAAAGTTTTATCAAAATACCCTATGCTATTTTCAACAACTACGGGGAAAATTGCAGGCTTTCAAGCACGTTTGTATGTTAAACAAAATGCAGTTCCAAAAAATTGGAAGGCAAGAAGAGTTGCATTTCCACTTTTAAAAGCTGTAAAGGAAGAAATAGACAACCATGTGAGTGAAGGTTTATTGGAAAAGGAATAAAGAAGTGAATGGGCAACACCAGTAGTGGTTGTGCCGAAAAAGGATGATAAGGTACGCTTATGTGGTGACTATAGAGTCACAATAAATCCTTCAATGATAGTCGATGAACATTCTCTGCCAACTATAGACGAGTTGTTTAGTACCATGTCTGGTGGAACTAGATTTTCCTAAATTGATTTATCAAAGGCATATTTGCAGCTAGAGGTACATCCACATGACCGTCATTTGTTAACACTGAGTACTCACAAAGGGTTATATCAACAAACAAGGCTGATGTTCGGCATAGCGTGTGAGCCAGCAAAGTGGCAACGTTTTATGGAATAGCTTTTGGGAGACATTCCTGGGGTTAAGGTTTTTCTTGGTGATATAAAAATCACAGCTAATAATGACGATTTACATATTAAACGTCTGAATGAAGTATTACGTAGACTAAATGAGCACAATATGCGTGTAAATTTAGCAAAATAGGAATTTTTACGTGATAGTATTGAATATTGTGGATACATAATCGATAAAAATGGCATTCGAAAAATTAAATCAAAAATGGATGCTATAGCAAATATGAAACGGCCAACGAACAAAGAGGACGTACGTTCTTTTTTGGGACTCATAAATTATTACGGTCGATTTATATTTATATGGCACGGAGAAGCCTATTCAATTCGCATCACAGGCTTTAAACAATGTACAACGTCGGTTAGTCAGGTAGATAGGGAAGCTTATGCCATTGTATTTGGGGTAAAAAAAAATTTCCAATATTTGTATGGCCGAAAATTTACATCGATTACGGACAACAAGGCTATTTCGCACATATTTTCTCCACAAAAAGGCTTATTTACACTATCAGCAACTCGCATGCAGCATTATGCGATTTATTTACGGTCCTTTAGCTATGACATCCGTTTTCGTAAGTCAAAAGACAACGCTAATGCGGACGTCCTCTCACGTTTGTCAACAACAAGAATGAAGAAAACAATAAGTGAAATAGATTTATTGGAAATGAACGCTATAAAAAACTTGCCGATCACAGTAAACGAACTAGGTGTTGTTACAAAAAACGACAATGAAATGAAAAATTTTATAGAATCTCTAAAGTTTGGTCGTATATGTAATGCTAATGATCGTTTTAGTATTGACCAATCTGAACTTTCCTTACAACAAGGGTGTCTGCTAAGAGGCATACGAGTATTTATTACAAAGCCTTTGAGGACAAAAGTTTTAAATGAGTTACATACTGGTCATTTTGGAATCTCGAAGATGAAATCATTGGCACGTGCATACAGTTGGTGGAAAGGTTTAGATGAAGACATCGAAAAATTGGTTTGTAGAGCATGCCATTGCACTCGACCTGAACCAAAGCACGAACCTGTACACTGTTGGATCCCACCGAAAAAAGTTTTCGAACGTGTACATGTTGACTATGCGGGTCCATTTGTGAGAAATTTTTTTTTTGTACTGGTGGATGCGTACAGTAAGTGACCCGAGGTGCGTATCGTCCCAGACATGACAACATCAACAACAATTAACGTTTGTGAAAATATTTTTAGTACTTTCGGTATACCAAACATTCTGGTCAGTGACCACGGCACGCAGTTCAAATCAAAGGAATTTGAAAAATTTTTGCAAAACAATGGTATCGTCCACAAACTTATCACCCGGCTACAAATGGGCAGGCTGAACCATTTGTCCAGACTTTTAAGAGCAAATTGAAAGCAATGAAAGGACATTCGGGGAAAACTCAGGAGGATTTAAACAGAATATTGTTGGTGTACAGAAGAGCTATACACCCTGTTACAAATAAGTCACCAGCGATGCTAATGTTTGGCCGACAAGTACAAACGCGTTTTGATCTCTTTATTCCAAAAAACAATTTAGTTGATATGGAACGAGAAATGACAGGAAAAGTTTTTTTGGTTGGGGGGAAGGTGGCTGTACGGGAATACTTGGGAAAAGATAAATGGAAATTTGGTGTAGTGGAAGAAAATGTCAGAGATTTACATTAAAGTGTTCGGCTGGAGGACGGCCGGATATGGCGAAGACATGTCGATCAGATGCGCGCAGTTGGCGAGGTAAAAAAAATATGAGAAATTGGAAAAAGAGGATATAAGTACAACAAAACGTATACAAACTAAGAGTAACTCACTGGATGCAGACAATTTAAACAGAAACATCCAGCCTGTATCACGTCCGCAAAATCATGAGGAATATGAACATCAAATTAATGATAGTAATAAAAATCAACCTGAAGCACACACAACAAGAAATTCTCTACAACGAAATACATCGACTGAAAGCATTTTACCACCAGCACGGTCTACATCTGCAGAAGAAATTAGCACGGAACCAGTTACTATAGGCACCGAATCTTCGAGATCAACACGACGCCGCCAACTTCCTAAACATTTTCAAGATTATCAAATAGAATTGTAATCCTTAAGCTTTTGAAATTGATATATTAGTTATGTATATGCTTATTTTTTAGTTGAACTTATATGTATTGATTATTTAGTGTGGGAGAGGTGTCATATGGCAACTCTTAATAAGAATTAGGTGTAATTATAAAAATGAATAAAATGGTTGTCATTCCAAATAATACATTCAGCAGCACGGTTGTTTAATCATTACATACATACACATGACTACGCGGCGAAGAAATCCGGGTCAAAAACCACGCCAATTTTGGCAGAGTTAGCCAAATTTAACCCCATATGCCTTCGACTCCAACTTTTCCGGAAATTTAAAAATTTTAACGGAATTTTGTTTTTTGCCATTAGACCGCGCGTTACAAAATGCTGCTAAATTTTTACCGATAATAAATAAGGCATCACAAGTTTTTACACTTTTATACATAAATACAACTCTATGACACATTCGAATGAATTAGATGATACGAATCTGGTTTCGAAATGAAAACTATTTTTCAAAGGTTTTTCTATCGAATCGAATAACATAATAATCCTCCAGATTTTTTCATAACATTGGTTCTTTGAACCGTAAAGAAAACGTGTGACTTATAAGTTAAGACAAAGAAGTAATGGCATGCGCAAAACGCCAGTTATAGATCCTAATTTTTCCAACTTACGTATATTATTATTTACCGCCAGCACTATCGGCTACATTCCAACCTAAAGCACCGACCTGACCATTTGGAGGACTACCTTGACTCACCGGCTGTGTAGGTACCACTTGAGCTGATACATCGGTATACGGAGCTGGCTGTTTTTATGATGTCAACGGTATAGTGCCCAAAGTGATGGGAATATTACCCACGCACTCTACAGGCAAGTCATAACATAAAAAATTATTCCACAATTAACGAGATTAGTTGGAAGGCAGTGGTGGTATTTCAAGTTGTTAAAAGTTGTGACCAATACTTAGCGCAGCTATAGTAATTTTGATTCATTCTTTTCGGTCCTGGGTTGAGTAGTGGTGAATGTAAGAAGTTCAACAGCATTTATACCAACACAAGCCTTGGGTTTTAATAAGCACCTTTCATAATTTTTATTTCTAAAAAGAAATGAAATGGTGCGGTGCTTGTTGGAATATTCCGCTTCCCTGAGCCTTAACGGGTCGCACGTGCTGGCTTGGGGCCTAGCTCGTCGGATGGGAGGGATCTTGTTAAGACCCAGGGAAACCGCACTACAGATATTTTCACATGCGATTAGAAAAAGTCAAAAAACTGCGGCATTTAAGAGATGGACGGACATACTTACCCTTAGGTGGAGACTAGATGGAGTGCCCCTATTGCCCTCCCTACCATGTTACCTGTTATTCCATCTTACTTGGAGGTAACCCACTGTAAATAAAAAAAAGTTTGGTTTGATTAGGTTTCTACATTGGGTTTATAAAAAAATTCTTTATTCAACCTTCATTTTAAGGTGTTTACATCGGTTGGGGTTAAAATGTTTAATTGAATTTTGTTTGAAAATTTTAGTTTAAGATTGGGTGGAACATTCTTATTAAAAAATTATTTGAAACTTTAATTTAACATTTGGTGGAATGATTTTAAAGTCATTGTCTATTTGAAATTTTAAGTTGGTTCAGAAAAAAAAAATCAACGTAAATTGTTATTTGCAATTTTTAATTGGGTTAAAAAATTTTAATGTAAATTTTTATTGAAATTTCAATATTAATTTAAATTGGGCTTAAAAATTTTAATTTAAATAAAACATTTCGATTTAAATTGGCTTGAAATTTAATCGATCTAAAGTTGTTTTAAATTTAATTTAACTTTATGTGAAATTTCAATTAACATGTCTAAATTTTAATTTAACTTTTGCTTTGTACTGTACTCGTATTCCAAACTTGTACAGTTACCAAAGGAACCTTACTGTTTTATTTCATTATAAAGTTTACAAAATATTTGCGGTAAATCGATAACCGCAATTCAGACTCTTAACTACCGTTAATGTGGAGGACATACAAATGTTAATTCCCATGTGGTTTTGCTATATTAAATTTTGTTGAAAATTTCCATAAACTGTTGTAATTCTAATTTAAATTTGTAGTAATTTATAATTTTAATTTAATATTTATCGAAATTTTTAAATTTTTAGCTTCAAGGGGTATAATTTGTGATTTCACTTTAAGTTTTATAAATTTGTAATTTTTAATGTTAATTTGTTTAAATTTGTATTTAAATATAAATTTGTATAAATTTGTAATTTTAATATAAATTTGTATAACTTTGTAATTTTAAAGTTAATTTAATGTGTAGAAATAGGTAATTTTAAATTAATTTAGAGAATTTTTCAAACTAGTTACAAAAAAAATACTTAAGTTTGTGAGGGGATCCATCCCATGTTGAGGTTATAGATGACGAAGAAGACAGCTGAAGATATTGATGACGATGATTGTGGCTTAAGATGAGGAACAGTCCATTATGGTGTGTGTTGAAAACGCAGAAGTGGTGATGATGATGTACAATTAAAATTTTGGATATTGATGACGGCTTAGTTCTATAATTTTTTTTTTTTTGTGCTTACACAAACTTTACAAGATTAACTTTAGTTTCCAAATTTCCAAAAGTATCTTGTCAGATTTCCTTCTCTTTACAATTGCAAATTTTACAAAATTACATTAATGCTTTTGTTTTTTTTTTTTTCTCAAGTTTTAGTTTATATGGTCACCTTTTCATTTGCTTAATTTTAAATTTCTTAAATTTTATAAACTTATTTTTTTTTTTAACTTTGCTTATATTTTTAATTTCTTAATTTTAAATTCCTTAACACTAATGTTAAAGGTTTTCCTCAACCTGTCGACGCGATAACCAGAACTTCAATCCTATTTTTCATTTGCTGAATTTTAAATTTCTTATATTTTATACTTATTTTTTTTAAACTTTACTTATTTTTTTAATTTCTTAATTTTAAATTCCTTAACACTAATTTTAAAGGTTTTTCCTCAACCTGTCGACGCGACCAACTCATTTATGTATCTATGTAGATCACTGTGTAACCTCCCATTCAGCAATTCACATTGTCCACATAAATACTCAACTACTCATTCATTCATTTCATTCTCTAGGTTTTAACACACGCCCACGTATATTACTAAGAAAGTACGTGAGTTTAACCAGAAAATGAACTAGCATGCTAACACAATAGCTAAATGGTAGGAAAAAAAATACAAAGTGGTTTGACGAGAAATTGCAAAACACTTGCATAGGGATTACATACATGAATGAATTCATGATGGAGTTAAAAAAAAATTGAGAGAGACTGAGCAAAAAAAAATTCCCGCCAAAACTCAACGTATTAAAATAGAATTTCGCAAGCAAAACAAATTGGCAAACAACAGAATAATTTAAAGTTCAAGGTTTTTTTTTTTGTATTTTTTCTGGTGCTTCTTTTCATGGTAAACAACCAAGGGCAAAATTTTAGCACGGCCGTCACAGAAAATAGGTTTTTATTGAAAAATTAATGTTTCATTTATGAAGCCAACGGTATAGTGCCCAAAGTGATGGGAATATTACCGGACAAATTACGATGAAGACAACAGACACGCACTCTTCATGCAAGTCACAATCCAAAGCAATAATAACAAAATTCAACTTGCGAAAAGTTTCGTGACTCGCTACCAGCAACTGGACCAATCGTTAGCTCAGCTATAGTAATTTTTGATTCCTTACTTTCGGCCCTGGGTTGAGTAGTGGTTTAATGCAACTGGCTTCTGTAAAACAAATTCATCAGCATTTTTACCAACATTACTGGTATTATTACAACCACAAAATATGGGTTTTAATATGCATCTTTCATGTTTTTATTTCAAAACAGATATTTCAAAACAGATATTATTGTTTAAAAAAAATGCAAAAACGGTTTGCTTTTTAATTTGCAAATTTATTTTTCATGTTTTTTTAATTTATTTTTTCGTTTTTGATAAATTCTTGAATTAAAAAAGTCTGGTTTTTTACTTTTTTAAAAGCATATTTATTTTAAGATTCTACATCATATTTTATGGTCGCAAAACACTATTTAGATCATATTTTTGGTTGCCCTGGTGATTAGTATCGAAAGTTGGCAAAGCGGTATTACATCATAATTTTTAAACTTATGTGGGAATACTAGATAAGATTTCATTCATTAAAGCCCTAAACACATAACGGCGGGTTGCGAGTGCGAGTAAAAACTAAGCTTTTTGCATGCAAGAATTTGTGCTTTTGTGCTTTTACAAAATCATCAAAATTCTTTCGAGCAGCTGATTGTCCTACTGTCAAACATAATGCAATTGTCAATTGTATACAAAGCTGTTCATATAACAAACAATAAATATAACAAAATGAATAAAATCGAAATTATTAACGGGTTAAATAAAGTAATTCCTATTGTAGGCATCGCGTTTAATGCCTATCAGCTGATTCTCCTGTCATCTGATTTTTCTCGCACAGAAAATAGAAGCAATTCTATTTCCCTTGCGAGTGTTTTTACAACCTAAGTTGGCAACGCCAAAAAAACAGCTTTACTATCGAGCTCGCTTCCACATATAGAAAAAATCATGCTGCCTCATTCTCGTTTTTTCTCGCACTCGCGCTCGCAACTCGCAGTTACGTGTTTAGGGATTAACAGTGGGTATAGTGGTTGGTATTGAATGCATATAAAATATTTTATTTAAGATTACTAATATCCAGACTTGGATAGTCTCAATAGCACAAGTTAGAGAATATAAGTATACAGTATTAATATCCACTATTGTCATTATACATAATAAAAGAATATTATAATACAATATATAATAATAATGAAAGCATATTATGATATAGGTGAAATAATTATATAATCATCATAAAAATAGTAGATGCATATACGGGTGAAATAAATGAACAAATGTAATAATAGTGGTAATGACTACCGATATATATAATATAAAAATAATAGTATATATGTTGGTGTGGGCCAAAACGAAGGATTGACTTTGGTCCTCACACGTCCTCTCTTCTTCGGGTAGTTGATGATGATTGAGGTGGGCCGTTGTCTTCGGCGCGTATGATGATTGAGGTGGGCTGTTGTCGCTTATTGAGGGTTAAGAGCCACTGATGTCTTCGGCGTGTATTATGGATTGGTGGTGTTTCTGGTTTTACTGTCGTTGGATTTTGATGACCCCAGACGGTAGAATATGTATGCGATATCGTCCTAGGTGGGGCAGGTGGACTACGAACCGTCTTCGCTTGGCCGTCCTGGCATGACCATGGAGGATGTTTGGGAGGAGTAGCGCAATCACTTCCGGTGGGATCCCCTCCACCTCTATACTGGGGGCCCTGCTGAGCGTTGTTGGTTCTGCTGTTGGACCCACCTTTCAACATCGGCATGAGTGGAAGTGTTTGCGGTGTTTGCGGTGTGACCACGGTGGCTACTTCAGGTTCAGCAATGGTGGTTGTCGTGGTTGCTTGTAGGGGGTCCACGGTAGAGGTGGTTGTGGGTGGCGGTTGTAGTTGCCATTATCGGTGGTTCATCAGCGCACGTTGTCTCTGCCTTTTCTGACAATGACATGGTGTCGAAGGACCTACTGGTTTTATCCAGCTCATTTCGGACTGGGTCCTCCAGTGGGATCGTCGGTGTCATAGAGAGTAAGGATTAGCGTGAGTGGGCCTTCTGACTTCCGTCGGAACTTGGTGAACTCAAATTGATGGGTGTCAGGCCGTCCCAGAGGGTGGAAGCTCTGGTCAACCGATGGGTGGGGAGCGATCAAACGTTGACCCATGGGGAGGGTACCTTTGCGTTTGGGTGATGTGTCGGAGGGTCCCTTGATGGCTTGCCGTGGCGGAGCATTTGGTGAGATAGCGGTAGCGGTAGCGGATAGTACCTTCGACCAATCTGATGATACCGAACGCCGGTTTCTCTAGTTCTCGGGCATCAAATGCGAGCATTAGTCGTTTCGGCGGTTGATCACCTATGTTGGATATAGTCTGGGCAGAAGTGTCGGATGAGGTGGTTGACAGTTCAATGGGTGAAGATGCCCTTGATGAGGTCGCTGACGATGATGATGATGGTGGTGTGTGAGGCGACCTGTCGTCCGGCGGGTTGGCTTCCATGGGTGATGGTTGGTTGGACGTAACTGGCCCCAAGTTTTCTGGTTGGATATTGTGGGTATCTCCCGAGGGAGCATCAGCCATTGTCGAGGGGGAGGTTCGGTCCCTTCACTTTTTTCTCCATGGTAATGATGGTGCTTCGATGTCCCCTATGTTTGTGTCAATGTTTACGAACCAAGAGGGCTCTGTGGGGTGGTGGTGACGCTGATGATGTGCGGTTCCTCGGTGGGATCCTCTATTTCTGACTGGGTTTCGTTGGTCGTATCGCTGGATATTTCCTCTATTACCGGCTCATATGGCGACCGGCCCCCTGGTAGCATAACATAGTGGGGTGGTGTCGGTATGTCATCAAGACTCTCATCTATATATTGTATTGATCCGTCGCTCGACGACGATAGGGTGATTCGGTTTGGTAGTTGTCGGGTGGATAATGTGGAAGATAGAGGGCTGATGATGGCGGCGAAGGGTTCTGGGCGTGATAGTTCTGTCAGTGGAAGATGGCTTCGATTTGGCAATAATTGTTTTTCTTGTGCCCTCGCCGATTTGGTGGGCGCATTGTGTACTGATGGAGGCAAAATGAGTGCCGGGTCTGGTGGACCGTTTGGAGGACAGAGTATGTTGGTGAAGGCCTCCAGACTGGGCACTTGTAGTTGCATTGGTCGCACGACACAACGCATAGCTACTTCGGAGTTATTTCGTCGTCGCCGGTTGGGGAGTGGCAACCCATCTTCCAAAAGGATGGTCCGTCGGCTGCGGCTGTGCAATCGTCGGTGGAACTTTTCCTTGGACAATTAATATTTTTCGTCCGACATCGTGGTTTATGGTGTTATTACTCGTAGAACCGTGGGTTTATTGGTTGTTAGTTGACTACGGAAAATAAAGAAAACAATTATTAGAGTGGGCAATTATAATATAGAATCACTTTAGAAACATTTAAATTTTTGCTTCATCTACAAATGGTTTAAGTCCGTTAATATGTGCTGTTCTAATGTCGTGTTTATCTCGACCCACCACTTTGACGATAACTCGCGACGGTAGTTCTGTGATGGTGTAAGGCCCGTCGAATTTTGGGGTCAGTTTGGCGGCGAACTTGTCAACGGCCTTCGACAGTTGGTGCTGACGTAACCAGACTTGTTGTCCAATCGTGGGCTGCCATGCTCGTCTACGGATATTATAATGTCGCCGTTGGTTTTGTGACGCTTTGGAAAGATTATGGCGCACAATCTTGAAAATTTCCTTTAGCTGTAAGGCCCGGTCATTTGGGTCGCATGTGGCAGTACCTGTACCTAGAGTGACCTCATCGTAAAGGGCCCGTGGCAACCTTGGCTCACGACCCTGTATTAGGAAAGCCGGTGAGTATCCGGTGGATTCCGATGAGCTGGTGCTCAGTGCTAGCATGATTTCGGGCAGCACGTCGTCCCACAAGGTGTGCTTGTTTTCTGCAAATTGGGCGATCGCAGTCTTTACGGCCCTGTTGGTTCGCTTCGTTGGGTTCTCTTGGGGTGGATATGGCACGGTGAACTGTTGTTTAACGCCTATCTGTTCCAGAAACTGTCTAAAGATCTTGCTGCCAAATCGGACCTCATTGTCGGTTATGGCTACTTTTGGTATGCCGAACCTGGCTAATATGCGTTACCGGAATGCTTTAACCAAACTTTTAGCGGTGGCTTTGCGTAGTGGAATTAATTCGGTCCATTTTAAAAACCTATCAACAATGACCAAAAGCTTAGTGTTGCCGTGCTTCGACCTGGGTAATGGACCCACAAAATCTAGGCATACTATGGCCCAGGGTTCCTCCGGTACTCTCATTAGCATCTCCCCGACTGGTTTCTGTTGGCTCACTTTAAACTGTTGGCAGGATTTGCAGTTTCTGACATATCTGCTAGTGTCACAGAATCTTCGTCATGGTGGTTCCTAGGGAAATGGCGATATAAATTATTTTGTATAATAGAAAAATGAGAAAAATTTTGGGGGTTGTCCTGAACCTCCTTTATTTTTGGCGAACCACCTTTTGAATCGTCTCCAATGGTTGCCGTGATAGAGCGTCCTCTATGGTATTCTGTGCTCCTTTCCGATATTGGACGATGAAGGTATACTGTTGGAGCTCAAGGGCCCATCGTGCTAGTTGGCCGGTTGGGGTCTCGATTGAATTTAGCCACTTCAACGATAGGTGGTCCGTGATGACGGTGAATTGGTACCCTTCCAGGTACATCCACATCTTACGGATGCCCCACACAATGACTAGCCATTCCTAATCGCTGGTGGTGTAATTTTTTTCGGCCGGGTTTAAGTGTCGGCTGGCATACGCAATTACACGTTCGACACCTTCAAGCCGCTGGGTAAGGACAACTCCAAGGCCAAAGTCATTTGCTCAGTTTGCAAGGTGAAGGGTTAATCAAAATCGGGTCAAGCTAGCACTGGTGCTTCCGTTAATTTAGTTTTTAGCAATCCAAGTCATCTTGCTGTTAGTTGGTCCATTTAAAATGTTTTCCCTTCTTAAGGAGGGAAGTTAAAGGTTGAGAGAGTTTGGCAAAATCAGGCACAAACCGTCGACATCAAGATGCGATGCCTAAGAATCGTCGAACATCTCTTATATTCTGTGGAGGCTGTATTTCTCGAATCGCGGCCACTTTATCGGGATCTATCCGAATACCATCATAATATAGCACGTGACCTAAATACTTTATCTCCCGCTTGAAAAAATCACATTTCTCGGGGTTGATTCGTAAATTTGCCTTTCTTAGATGTTGAAACACCTCCTTTAAATGGTGAAGATGGTCATTTAGGGTTTGGCTGGTTATGATAATATCATCCAAGTAGGCAAACGCGTGGGGCTCCATCTCGGGGCCAACGACACTATCCAGTGTCCGTTGGAAAGTTACTGGTGCAGAGTGCAGACCGAATGGCATTACACTCCATTGGTAGAGCCCTCGCCCAGGCACTGTGAAAGCAGTAAACTGTTTGTTGGCTTCAGCCATCGGTATCTGCCAGTAGCCATTTTCGAGATCTAGGCAGCTGATGTAACAGGCCTCCTTTAACCGATCCAAAATGTGGTTTATGCATGGTAACGGGTAGGCATCGGGTACTGAGCGAGCATTCAATTGTCGGAAATTCATGCATAACCTCTAGGAGCCATTCTTCTTTTTCGCCAAGGATATGGGGAAGCTATATGGGCTCTTGGATGGTTCGATACAACCTTTGGTCAGCAAATTGTTGATTTCGGTGTCGATAATGGACTGCATGGCCGGATTGCGATTAGAGTATCAGATCTTAATGGGCCGATCGCCCTTCATGTAGATGTGATGCTGACTGATCTTTGTGGGGCCCTTCACACCTTGAAACTTTCGGAGCTCTGTCTCGAGAAATTTGTTCACCTTTATTTGCTCATCGGAACTGAGATTAAGGAGAGTATGGTTAAAAAGGTTTGGACTAGTTCCACTTACCCTGCTTGGCGAAATGGTGTGAGGACTGGGTGTCGCCGGTATGGTGGTATTTTCTTCCAAAGCCTTTTCATGCACCACCTTGCATTGTCGAGTCGGGATGGGCGAACGCTCGGTCATGCACGGTGAAAGTTTCCGAAAGATATGGTGGTGTTGAATCGTCGTAGCAGGTTTAAGCCGATAACCATATCTTCGATTGCGTCTGGCATTGTTAAGAACGTAACGAGTCCAATACTCCGATCGGTTAGTACTTCACATTCGATCGCCTCTCTAATAATGGTGGTTGACTCGTCAGCAAGCACAACCTCGAGTTCCTGGGGAGTGCGTGGATGGTGGTAGAAGATGGTCTCTGCCAGCTCGTTGCTGACAAGTTACTCGTAGCCCCGGTGTCGATAGTTGCTAGGACGTTGTGGTCGCCGATTTCTACCTCTGAGCTGAGGCGGTTTTCATCACACCTAAAATTGAGAATTTTTAGTGGTGTGTGCGATTGGTCCCCTTTCGTTGTGCGGGTGTTAGCTCCTCGGTGAGTTGGCCTGTTGTTGCGATTCGCCACCATCCGGTGTTGTTCGTGGCGGCCATCTTGGGTGTTATTCTGGTTTGGGATGCTTCCCAAATCGTCGGCTAACGCCAGTAGTTCGGCCAGATTCGTGAAATCCCTCCGCCGGATGTACCAGAGATAGTTGGGGTGTGAGTTGCGGAAAATACGTTCCAACTGCTGGACCTCTGTCATGTCGGTGTGTCGCATTAGGCTTTGTAGGGACAACACATAGTCCATAAATTGTTCATGGGGTCGCTGACGTGGTCCGGATGCCAGTTGGGTCAGACTGATGTTGGAATTGACTGGACTGCTATCAGATTTGGCTGGACTACTGTCGGTTTTGGCTGGACTATTGTCCACAGAAATGGTGATTTTTAGTGTTTTGATGGCAGATTGTGTACCAGGGGTGTATCTTTCCTGCAATTCCAACAACCGCTTTATACGTTCAGGAGGATGTTCGCCGCCGACGAAATGTGCCAACTGTTTTCTCATTTCTTCTACCCCACTTGCTGGCTTGATATCAAATTCATGGAGACACGGCAGCAAGTCTTCTTTCCGCTCGAGTAGGCCCACGAAATCCTGGACATGGTGTTGTACGCTAAAGATTAGACTACGGAAAGGTTTTACGGAGAAATTAAAATGTTAGAGGTGGTATACTTATATCAAAATAAAAACTTTCGGGTTATAAGCTCTTCCTTTTTTAAAATTTTGGTAGGTGATGTATAAAAAAAAATCTTTTATGGAACCTTAGTATGAAATATGTTGTTGTGCTTTTTTTTCAATAATCAGGAACCACGTTTCCGTCAATGGTTTTTTTCCGCCTGCCACAGTTATTTTTACAGTTTCTTGTTTGTAGTTTTTCTTTTCAGCCACAGTTATTATCACAGCTTATTGCTTGTAGTTTTTTTTTCAGCCACAGTTATTTTCAGTTTATTTTTTTCCAAGTGCTAGAAATCGTGTTTGTTTATGTTAATCAGTTAATAATTTTTTTCCCGAATTGTTAATTTTTTTTTACGACCGTGTTTTAAAGTATAACGTTTTTAATTCGCGATTCATCTGACAGACAATTTCTTTTTCTTGTTTTAATTAATTCGAATAAATTTTGTTCCGATCTCGCGTGATAAGTTTTTATACTTTTAATCGCGTATTTCAAGCCATAATTATTAATTAATTTATATAATTAATTTATATAAGTATATATAATTCTTTTTTCTGTTCTGAAAATTTCAGAATGTCCTTGCGCGGGCGCCACTGTAACGACGTTTTTTACTGTTTTACCACCTTTAGCCGGGATAGCGTCAGCGGGATTCCGGGGTCGTTAACAGAAAAAAAACATTTGTATTTTTACGTTATAACACGGAAAACTCGGTTTATTTATACTTTTATGATTAAAATCACAATATAATACACCAGATTTAAATAAATAATGAACGTTAGGCGTCCAGGGTAGGTTAGAACATAGAGGTGCGCTAATTTAGAGGACGCTAGCTTTCCACTGTATAATTATATTATAAAAAATTGTAGCACAAAGAAAAACTAAAAAACAAAAAAGAGAAAAACGTAAACATAAGGTTTCAACTGGGCCAAAAATGATAAAATGCAAGCAAAGTAATAGTAAAAAACAAGTGAGAAATTGTGCGAAAAACTAATATTTTGAGTGTTTAATGAAATGATAATATGTTTTACTTAAAATTCAAATTTATTAATGCAAGAAAACGCTGAAATCGTATAATGCATTATATATATATTTAAATGTGAAAAACTTTTTTTGATGCAGTATGTACCTTAGAACAAGCAACTAAATGCTGAAGTTTTAAAAATATTGACAAACGAAAAATGAATTTAAATAAAATAACAACGTAATATAAAAACATTTAGTAACCTCATTCTAAATTACAGAACAAAAATTTTTTCTAATTTTGCTAGACCATTTTTATTTAGTAATATAAAATAAATAAATTAACAAATTTATAAAAATAAAATTTTTTTTCTTGCAATGAAAAATAAGGCCTAACGTTTTAATGTAATAAAAACCAATTAATTATCGTTGTGCTTTCTTAAATTTTTTTTTGTTTTCTCATAAGTTAGAATGAATTTTTCTTTCGGGGAGTTTTTTATTTTTTATTTTTGAACGCTGTGATATTATTCACAAATTTAGTTCTAACAATATCCTTCTCTTTATCTATATTGTGTTGTGTAGTTGTCCTCCGTTAGCATATTTTTAATACCCATTCTAATATGATGAAGTTTGCGTTTGGCTAGTTTAATGTTGGTGTTTGTTTCTGAGATTTCAAGATTTAAAATCTTCTGGTGGAAATTGTTTTCTATTTTCGCTAATTTATTCTTAATAGTGTTGCATTCAAAAAGGTTTTTTACCTGTATTGTTGTATTTTTTGTGTGGTTTGGAATTATGCCATAGCACCTACATGACAATGTAAATTTGAGTCTTTGTTTTTATTGTATGATATCTATAAGCTAATAAGCCCTGACGTTTTAATGTAAATAAAACCAATTATTTACATATTTAACCGATATTTCGTCAATGGTTTGTTGACTTTTTCAAGGTTTTTTTGTGTATATTTTAATTAAAAGCAAACATTGTTACTACAAACTTCATACATTATAAAATAATATTGACTTACAATAACATGATTATTATTTTTCACACTAAAAATTCACATTAAAATCATATAATTTTATATAAAACATTTAATATAACAAATATTTTCAACAATATAGCTTAAGTACTTCTTAATCAATTTATTGCAACTCTGTAACAGGTGTTTATTTTGTCAGTGTCTTCTTTTAGGTTCATGGTTCGTGTTATATTTTGCTGTATATGCAAGCTTTCAATTGTGTATCTCTTTTTCTCATTTCTTTCTTTATCAATTATTCTGACATTTTTAAAGTCAGCTGTGCGTCCAGTTCTAATCATATGTTGTGATAAAGCTGTTGTGTCTTTTTGTTTTGTAATATGTAACGACGAGTTTTCCTCCGGTTGCTAGGGTATAGCTCGCGGTGGCCGGGGTCATTGCAGAAATTTGTTTTCTACTGAGACAGAGAGTGAAAAAACGTTGGGTACGGTTTTAAGGTACATTTATTCGTTTATTGAGATCTTAAAACTACAAAATACACTTAAATACGCCGGGGTGGTTCCGTGAGATCGGTCCGGGACCTCGGACGACAGTCTTCGCCAGACTGTGGAGACTCGGTATCTCAGGTGTCGGATTGTTCGAGGGTGGTTAACTCTCCGGCGGGCGCGTCGGACCGGAGTAAGAGTGACCTAAGTCGGCACACTCTCCGCAGGACTCGTTGGGCTTGCAGGATTCGTTGGGTGTTGATTCAAGAGTAACCTAAGTCGGCACACTCTCCGCAGGGCTCGTTGGGCTTGCAGGATTCGTTGGTTGTTGATTCAAGAGTGACCTAAGTCGGCACACTCCACCTGTGGAACGAATGATTAGTTACTTACCTAACCTCTGGGCTGTGCAAGGTAATTATGCGGTGAGAGTGACCTATGTCGGCACACTCTCCACAATACTCGTTGGGCTTGCAGGATTCTTGATATAGTGAGTCAAGAGTGACCTATGTCGGCATTCCATGTCGGTCCTCTGGACCTCGCAGGATGATGGTGTAGTGAGAGCGACCTAAGTCGGCACACTCTCCGCAGGACTCGTCGGGTGCTGATTCAAGAGTGACCTAAATCGGCACACTCCACCTGTGGAACGAATGATTAGTTACTTACCTAACCTCTTGGCTGTGCAAGGTAATTACACGGTGAGAGTTACCTGTATCGGCACACTCTCCGCAGGACTCGTTGGGCTTCTCCGGGCTCGAAGAATTCGTAAGACTCGCAGGACTCGAAGTATTCGCAGAGCTCGAAGTATTCGCGGGACTCGCAGGACTCGAAGGATTCGCAGGACTCGAAGGATTCGCAGGACTCGCAGGACACGAAGGGTTCGCAGGACTCGCAGGACTCGAAGGAATCGCAGGACTCGAAGGACTCGCAGGACTCGAAGGATTCGCAGGACTCGCAGGACACGAAGGGTTCGCAGGACTCGCAGGACTCGAAGGAATCGCAGGACTCGAAGGACTCGCAGGACTCGAAGTATTCGAAGGACTCGAAGTATTCGCAGAACTCGAAGGATTCGCAGGACTCGAAGTATTCGCAGGACTCGCAGGACTCGAAGGATTCGCAGGACTCGAAGGATTCGCACGACTCGAAGGATTCGCAGGACTCGAAGGATTCGCAGGACTCGAAGGATTCGCAGGACTCGAAGGACTCGCAGGACTCGAAGGATTCGCAGGACTCGCAGGACCTACTAAGGATAATGAAGTGACCTAGGACGGCACACTTCGTTCAGCGAAAGGGTTATTACCTTGCTTACCTTGTTACTGCTGCCACGGCTACTGCCCGTGCTTGTGCCTGACGGCTGGTGACAGCTGTTCGCCACGTACGGGATCACAGGGTGATCCGAAAAAGGAATTTACAAGTCTACTCAGTATTTCATTTTATTTGTGCAATTAAAGATAAAATATAAAGTACAATTCAATCAAAATAATAAAAATAAAATAACTCAATTAATCCTAATGGATTGTGTGGGCCAAAACGATGGCACAGACTTAGGTCATCACAAATATCGTTTTTATGTTCACTTATTCTTGTTTCTAAAGCTCTTTTTGTCGTTCCTATGTATATCAAAGCAAAATTTTATTCGTCGTTACCATTGCAGTTCACTTCGTACACTATTAGGAATAAATTAGCGAAAATAGAAAATTATTTCCACCAGAAGATTTTAAATCTGGAAATCTCACAAACAAACACCAACGTTAAACCAGCCAAATGCAAACTTCATCATATTAGAACTGGTATTAAAAATATGTTAACAGAGGACGACTACACAACATTTGTTGGTAGACAAACAGACAGATCCAAGCAAATAACAGAAAACACAAAACAAAAACAGATCAAAAAGTTAAGTACACTGAGAGAAAAATATTTTAAATTTCATGGTTTTGTTTTTAATGACAAATGGTTTGTAAATAAAACAAACCTAAATATAGCCGAAGAGTGTAAATGGATGTTATCCTTAGGGAAAAAATTTGCCTTACCTGTTGAAAGATATAATTTTTCACCACTACATATTATTGCGGATGTGGAACAAGGTATACAGGCAATGGATGACAAAATAGATAAATAGAAGGATATTGTTAGAACTAAATTTGCGAATAATATCACAGCGTTCAAAAGAAAAATAAAAAACACTTGGAAAGAAAAATTCATTATAACTTATGAGAAAACAAAAAATTTTTTAAGAAAGCACAACGATATCATTATCATTCAAGTGGATAAGGGTAATAGGACGGTAATAATGTATAAGAATGATTACCATATGAAAATGGGGAAGTTATTAGAAGATAAAGATACAAATAGAACAATTAGAATTGACCTGACACCTAAACTACAAAATGAGAATAATATTATAATTGCGGAACTCTTTAAACATGAATATATTGACATAAGGGAAAGACGACGATTACAATGCTCCTCAGCAATTGCCCCAAGGATATATGTTCTCCCAAAGATACACAAGATAGGAACACCTCTACGACCATTAGTATCCCCAATGAACGCACCTTGTTATCAGCTCTCTAAATAAGTAGGGCAAATACTTAAAAAAATTATTTCAGACACTTACAACATAAAAAACTCGGCAAAATTAAAATCGCAATTGAAGGAAATAGAAATTGATAATAACCAGATCTTAATATCATTTGAATTCATATCTTTATTTACGAATATACCTGGAAACATAATGGGAAAATGGGACACGATTAAGAAATTTACAAAAATACCAAAATCAAACTTTTTACGGATACTCCAATTTTGTCTTACGGACAATAATTACTTTGTATATGAAAATAAAATATTTAATCAGATCTTTGGAATGCCAATGGGTAACCCACTTTCACCTACTATAGCGGATATAGTTTTAGACAGGTTGCTGGACAAAGCATAGCTGAATTAAAAAATAAAAATATTCATCTAAAATACATAACTAAATATGTAGATGATATTCTAGCAGTAATTAATGTTGACGACGAGGCTAAATCCTAGATGCCATCAATAAATATAACCCTAAATTCCAGTTCACGATTGAAATGGAAAATAATGGGGAACTTGCATATCTGTATACTAAACGACATAGAAAAAACGGCAAAATTTACTTTAATTGTGTAACGGGGTTTTATTCAACGGCTGGGGTAGATCAGTCGTTTCCAGGGTCAGCTTAAGGACCCTCAAACCTTATGCAAGGAAATGCGCTAATTCGTGTCCCTCTTCGGGTTACAAAATAACTTTATTTAAAATTTATATATGTATATACAGTACGAATGACAGTAATCGTTGATGATATATGTTGGCAGAGTTGCTGGCAGAGTAGATGATGACGGCAGTAGTGGAAGCTCGGTGAATATTAGTGGTCCGTTGTATGGTCGGCCCGGTAGATGATGGCGATCGCTTCGACAATACTGCTGGCTCGGTGAACGATGACGGTAGTGTCGGTAGTATTGGCCACTCGGCAGATGATAGCGACCACTTCGGCAATACTGATGGCTCGGTGAGCGACGACGGTCGTGTCGGCAGTATTGGCCACTCGGCAGATGATAGTGACCACTTCGGCAATACTGATGGCTCGGTGAGTGATGTCGGTCGTATCGGTAATATTGGCCACTCGGCAGATGATAGCGACCACTTCGTCAATACTAATGGCTCGGTGAGCGATGACGGTCGTGTCGGAAGTATTGGCCACTCGGCAGATGACAGTGACCACTTCGGAAATACTGATGGCTCGGTGAACGATGATGGTCGTGTCGGCAATATTGGCCACTCGGCAGATGATAGCGACCACTTTGGCAGTACTGATGGCTCGGTGAGCGATGACGGTCGTGTCGGCAGTATTGGCCACTCGGCAGATGATAGTGACCACTTCGGCAAAACTGATGGCTCGGTGAGCGATGATGGTCTTGTCGGCAATATTGGCCACTCGGCAGATGATAGCGACCACTTCGGCAGTACTGATGGCTCGGTGAGCGATGACAGTCGTGTCGGCAGTATTGGCCACTCGGCAGATGATAGTGACCACTTCGGCAATACTGATGGCTCGGTGAGCGATGACGGTCGTGTCGGCAATATTGGCCACTCGGTAGATGATAGCGACCACTTCGGCAGTACTGATGGCTCGGTGAGCGATGTCGGTCCCTCGGCAAATAATGGCGATCGTATCGGTGATATTCGGGAGCAGACAGCCGTTAGGCCGCTGGAGTAATCGGGAGCAGACAGCCGTTAAGCCGCTGGAGTAATCTGGAGCAGACAGCCGTTAAGCCGCTGGAGTAATCGGGAGCAGACAGCCGTGAAGCCGCTGGAGTAATCGGGAGCAGACAGCCGTTAAGCCGCTGGAGTAATCGGGAGCAGACAGCCGTTAAGCCGCTGGAGTAATCGGGAGCAGACAGCCGTTAATCCGCTGGAGTAATCGGGGGCAGACAGCCGTTAAGCCGTTGGAGTAATCGGGAGCAGACAGCCGTTAAGCCGCTGGAGTAATATTTATTGACAACCGGTACCGATCGTCTAAAAAGGATAGTTCGCTTTTCAGTAATGTGTCCCCACAATATTTCGTATCAAAACCATTTCTCCTTCACTCAGCTCAACGTTGTCTTCTTATCCAAAGTATTAATGCAACCAAATGAGAATTATAATCAACCTAATGTATAATTCATAATACATTACAATGCTATAAATACATCGTGGCCCCTTTTACTAATGGTTTGGTTGATTATGTATGCTATTGATGTTTAAGATGTGTGATCGAATGTGTATGGCTGTAGACAGTAGGCTGCTGTTATTAATGTGTGGTTGGTTGTACATGTTTAATAATGGTTTGGTTGACTGTGTATGCTATTGATGTTTAAGATGTGTGATCGAATGTGTATGGTTGTAGACAGTAGGCTGCTGTTATTAATGTGTGGTTGGTTGTACATGTTTAATAATGGTTTGGTTGACTGTGTAGGCTATTGATGATGTGTGGATGGTTGTACATGTTTAATAATGGTTTGGTTGATTGTGTATGCTATTGATGTTTAAGATGATGTGTAGTTGAATGTGTATGGCTGTAGACAGTAGGCTGCTGTTATTAATGTGTGGTTGGTTGTACATGTTTAATGATGGTTTGGCTATTGATGTTTAAGATGATGTGGTGTTTTATGAACAATGTAAAAGCAGGAGGCATTTGCGTTGTTACAATTGGTACACAAAAGATATGTCATCAGTAAGATTAATGAATTTTAATGCAACACAACTTATGAGTCAAATAATAAATACTGCCAGAAATTTCGTCTTTAGAGTTTTGAATATTAGTGACAAACAATTTTACACCGAAAACTTCAACAAAATTACCACAATTCTAAAAAACAATAGCTTTCCCCTCAAACTTATAAATTCTCTCATAAACGACACATGTAGAAAATTAGAAAGCAAAATCTTTGAACAAGACAAAATTGAGGAAGATGACAAAATTTTTTACAGTGTTAAATATATTCCTGGCTTAACATACAACAATATTATAAAAACAACAATGAAAACAGAAAACATACACTTCACTTAGAGGGCCCATACACGACACCAGCATGCTGGCACAATCAAGTGATAGTACAATCAAGATCGAAGCACACACCACACCAGCATGCTGGTACAATCATCATTTCTTTCCAAGTAGAGTGTTGGAAACACTGTGTTGTTTAAATTATACAATAATAATTATAAATTATACAATATTAATTATTAAGTGTAAAAATAAATTTTTTATGTTCATCATAAAATTCGTTTATAAAATACATCCATTCGCGATGTTTACTCTTCAAAAATTCTATTGTAATGAGAAATATGGCCCATGCACGACACCAGCACAGTTGTGCAATCACAAAACTATCAAACTCATTTTGATTTCGCACAATCGGCTGGCACAATCACACCACAGGCCCATTCACGGTCAATCAGCTGCCGCAATTACTTGATTGCGCATGCATGCTGGTGTCGCGTATGGGCCCAATTACAAACCAAACAGAACTCTCAGTACAATATTTTCTAATATAAAGGCGCCAATAGAAAAACAACAACAATACAACGTTGTGTACGAGGTGAACCGCATACATAGGAACGACAAAAAGAGCTTTAGAACAGTGCTGTTCATTTCATAGAAAAATTTTTCATGCTCAACTCATATGTATACTTACGCTCTTGCATTTAGTCGTCACTGAAACAGCGACGAATGAAGACGTGTGCGGGTGTATGCTGATATTTTTTTAATGCACCGAAAAAAATTAATAGTAATATACTAAATATATTTTATGAGTATAAATGTATTTGGTTATTTCTTATAAAACATGTAAGGAAAATAATTTAAAGGAAAAGCTGTTTTATTAAAAAAAAAAACAAATTTTTGTTGAAAAATTTAAAGAATCGTTGATCAAACTGGAAAACAAGATGGACAAATAAAAATTGTTAAAAATTTTTTTCAGATTTAAAATTTTTTATTCTAAACAACGCAACGCATTAAGTTCTGTAATTTTAAAAAATGTTTTGCTAATGCTAAATATTGAAAAATTTATAAGACAAGATCTATAAAAGTCTTTAATAGAATGGTTAAAGAAACCAATTTATTTATTATAAAAGTTGAAATGATTTTAAAAATTTGAGTCTGATTGTTCATTCATTCATTGAATGTATTTTTTTCCTTCCAAAAATTTATTTTTTAATTTTTTTTTAACAGGATAACATATTAAATATTTAATAATATTTAATATTTTTAATATGTAAATACAATGCAATCATTAATATTGATTGAAAAAATCTACAACTTTTTGTTTTTTTCCTGTCAAAAATTGAGTTTTAAAACAGTTTTACACGCAACAGTTTCATATTTTCAATAAAAAATAAATTCATACAGAGACTAACACTGCTATTAACCCATTGAACATTTCTTACAGTGCAATTCTCATTTTCTCCCCAACACAATTACATATTTGTTTTTGAACACCACTGCTTTAGAAACAAGAACATAAAAACGATATTACAAAACAAAAAGAAACAACAGCTTTATCACAACATATGATTAGAACTGGATACACAGCTGACCTTAAAAATGTCAGAATACTTGATAAAGAAAGAAATGAGAAAAAGAGATACACAATTGAAAGCTTGCATATACAGCAAAATATAACACGAACCATGAACCTAAAAGAAGACACTGACAAAATAAACACCTGTTACAGAGTTGCAATAAATTGATTTAGAAGTACTTAAGCTATATTGTTAAAAATATTTGTTATATTAAATGTTTTATATAAAATTATGTGATTTTAATGTGAATTTTTTGTGTGAAAAATAATATATATGTTATTGTATGTCAATATTATTTTACAATGTATGAATTTTGTAGTAACTATGTTTACTTTTATTTAAAATATAGACAAAAAACCTTGAAAAGGTCAACAAACCATTGACGAAACGTCGGTTAAAAATGTAATTAATTGGTTTTTTTTTACATTAAAATGTTAGGACTTATTAGCTTACAGAAATCATTGAAATATAATAAACAACTTGGCCAAACAAATTCAGAAATAAAAAATTAGTTTACTAACAAATAATTTAAGGGGAAATATAATAAATTCTCCCATTGTTAGGTTAGGTTACCTCATATCCGTTTTACCCGGATATACACTTAACCCAGAAAGTCATCCGTTAATCTACTCCTTATTTAACTTAGGAGTTCGGTCTCGATAGCAAATCTCCTAAGTGCTTTCCAGCGTATCCCCCTAGGAGCCGCTAGGCCTGGTATGATGTCGTTGGATAAATATCTGACCCTTGTTCCGGCAAATGCAGGACAGTAACAAAGGTAGTGTTCTAGGGTCTCGTCATCCTCTCCACAAGCTCTGCATGTGGCCGATTCTGCCCGTCATATACGGTATAGGTGAGCTCTCAGTTCAGAGTGTCCATTGAGGATGCCAATTATCCTACTCAGTTCACTTCTATTTAGACTAAGGATTTCCATAGTCTTCGAAGTGTTTGGAGAGCCCCATTGTATCTTCGTAGCCTTACTCACGTCAGTTTCCTCCCAAATTTAAGTATGTGAATTGGTTGCCCACTCCGATAGTTTCAATTTGAGAGCCTGGAAAGGTATTGGGATTTCCAAATTGACACCCTCCAGGAAAGAATCCTTCCTGGCCAGTTCGTCTGCAATCTCGTTTCCCATTATACCACTGTGTCCTGGGATCCAAATGATTTCAATTCTACCTCTTGTAGTGAAGTTTGCAATTTCTTCCTTACATCTGAGGACAGTCCTTGATCTAGTTTTGTCCGAGGATATCGCCCTGATAGCCGCTAGACTGTCCGAAAATATTTTCACGTCTCCGGGGATTGGGATTGCCCGTGCGTCAATAGATCTTATGCATTCCGTTATCGCGACCGCTTCGTCCTGAAAGACAGAGTTGTGGTCCGCCATTGGAACGGTCCTCATCATAGAAACCTATACCAGTCCTACCATGCAGACTAGATCCGTATGTGTAGTAGTGTGTAGGTTTTGTAGAATATTTCCGTTCAACCAGCTTTCCCTGTCAGGTATCCTTATACTGCAGGGTATGTTTGTCGACACTTCCACGATTCTATCACAGCTAAAATCCACTGTGTTGAATTCCGGTAACTGGTCCAATATTGTTTGGTGTCTGGTCATATGGTCGGTGATGTATTCCTCTGTTACTCTTAGTCGTAACATGGCCAGAGCTGCCTCATATTTAATTCTAATCTCGATCGGATGTATAGATATAATCGTCTCTAAAGCCCTCGTAGATGTAGTCCGTATTGCGCCGCTGATTCTTATGCAGCAGAGGCGTTGTATCTTTTGGAATGATTTAATATAGCATTTCCTGTTCATTGATGTCCATGTGACTATGGATGCGTAAGTTAGAATTGGTCTAACGACGCTTGTGTAAAGCCAATGCGTCATCCTCGGGTTTAAACCCCATTTTGAACTTATAGCTCTTCTGCAAATGGCCCATATCCGGTGAGCTTTCGCGACTTTGCTCTCAATATGGTCCTTCCAAGTGAGCTTTTTGTCGAGAATCACCCAAAGGTATTTCACCGTTTGTGTGATTCTAATCGTTTTGCCCTGGAAGCGGGGTTCTCGAATTCGGCTATTCTCGTCTTCCTAGTAAAGAGGCATATTTCCGTCTTTTCCGGGTTCACATTCAATCCCCTCGGTTGTGCCCAATCGTATGCTATTTCGAGCGCATCGATGCCCTCCTACATAAATTTCTAGGATCTTTCCCCCTTAACAGTAACGCTACATCGTCTGCGTAGCAGACAGGTTGGAGACCCTTATTAGTTAGAATCCTTAGAAGACTGTTTATAGTGGTCACCCAGAGAAGGGGGGATAGAATTCCCCCTTGAGGTGTCCCACAACAAACCTTGTCTCTTATTTTAATGCCACCAACATCGCAACTTATCCATATATTCCCTAGCATGTGACTGATCCAGGCTTTGATATCCTGGTCGATGTCGAATCGTTCTAGGGATTGGAGTAGCGTATTTGTTGATACATTGTTAAAAGCTCCTTCTATATCAATGAATATGGCTAGAGTGAAGATTTTTAAATCAAAAGATCTTTCGATGTGGTGAACTACTTCATGAAGCGCAGTTTCTACTGAGCGTCCCTTTAAATAAGCGTGTTGTTTGAACTTCAACAGCTCATTGGGGATTTGAGATTTAACCATGTTATCGACTATTCACTCCATGGTTTTCAGTAGGAAGGATGTAAGACTTATCGGTCGATAGGCCTTTGGGTTCGCGTAGCTTTCCTTTCCCGGCTTTGGTATAAAGACCTCTTTGGCCTCCTGTCATGCCCTGAGGGTGTACGCAAGTTTTAGGCAAGCAGAGAATATGCCAGCCAGACTACTGCCAATCAAACTTCCGCTCTTTTGTAATAGAGCAGGAAAGATTTCATCTGGGCCTGCTGCCTTAAAGGGGGCAAAGCTTTGTATTGCCTTAATTACCATATTTTCGGTTATTCTATCATATCTTTCCTCTCGATATTGTTCCTCATTAGGCCCTTCATATTGTTCCCCTTCAGGTCCTGTCTGCTGTTCCACGTTGGTTCCAGTTTGTCGGGACACATTGGTACCAATTTCTGGGTTCCTATTCGGCCCATATTCTTCGGTAAGAAAGTGTGTTTCCATCAATATTCTTAAGGACTGTTCCATCGATTCCGCCCGAATCCCGTCCCTATCGACTAGAGTTTCAGGCTGCGAATGGGGTTTCGATAAGAATTTCTTGATTTTTGAGACGTCATTATCGCTATCAACCTGTTCACAGAAGTGTTCTCCCATTGTTACAATGTTATTGTTTATGTATGTATAAACATACAAATAAACATAACACTTTGACAGCTGAAAATTATTAGCCAATAGGAACACAGTTTGCGTGACGTCACTTGCCTAACAGGCGCAGATAATTTTAATACTGTCCACGGGGTAGAGTAATTTTGTATTCTATCATTCTTGATCCATTATCATCTTCAGATTAAAGAACTGCACTGAGCACTTTTTGTAATTTGGCGGCGAAAAATTAAAATATTACTGAGCGGCTCGAGCAGAAGTTTTCTTATAGCAAATGTGAAAACACAAATAATACAAAATATAATATCTGCAAATATTTAAATAGTTTTGAAAATGGTGAACCAATTGCAACATTAATATACAATAATACGGGACTGTTTGGTGACCGTTAATCTAATGAAATTATTTGTTTTTTATTTATTTAAAGTCTATGGAATTACAAATATATGGAATTACAAATATCCTTACACGCTGATGTATTTAGTGTATATATAAGTTAACGAACAACGGTTTTGAGGTGAAAATATGAACTGAACTTTTTATTAAATACTTCTTTCTTTAATACAAATATTTTACTTACGTTTTAAAATTACAATTTGTTTATTTCTTAATTCTAGCTTATTCATATTTTGCTTATTTGCTAAATGTTCTGTTGTGTCTGTTGTTGTGTTGTGTTGTTGTTGTGTCGCGTTGTTGTTTATGTTGGTGTCAATAAGTTTTGCTTATTTGCTAAATATTATGTTGTGTTGTTATTGTGTGATTGTGTCAGCAATGAATTTTAATGGTGTCGGTGAATGAACTCTTATGTTTGTTACCAATTGCACTTATTAGGTGCAATATATTTAGTGTATTCACTGATCACGTTAACTCCCCCCTTTTCGAGTATCAGCGTCTCGCTGATCGAGTAAAAAAAATATAAAATTTCTATGGGTAATTTAACTTGATTTCGGGAAAGTTTCTTGAATGTGAGAATTGTACTGTTCCCTGACGATTCTTGTATTTGGGATATAGTTGAATAAATAATATTATTATGAATCCGGAAAAAAGTATTATAAAATTGGAACCTATTGAGACTAAGTCTTTATACGAAAGATTATCTAAATGTTTAATATTCTCCAAATGGAAGTGACGAAGATACTGTAGGTCCAATTTGATTTCTTTCTCTGTTAAGTTACTCTGCAATATTGGCGGAAGAATTTGATAGGTTGTTGTCTGCCAATTCGAATATTGGGTATTGTTAAGAAAAATTGTCTCGTTAAAGAAATTAATAATAAAAGTACCGTTTAGGATTTGTGAGACGTTGCCGTATGTCAGGTTCCCAATATAATTTGTCAAGAAAATGGTGCCTTCTGATATAAATTCAACTATTGGCTGTTTTACCATTTGGTATTCGCATGTTGCTTTTTCCCCATTGAGTATGTTTACAATACAATGTGTTGACCCTAAGGTGTCTATTTCGTCCGTCTTACATACAGTTACGTCCTCGATTAATGCACAGTTACCTTTAATACCATATTTTTCTGTCTGAGATATGAGCAAATTGGTGAAGCTTAAGTATATCCTTTTGTTGTCCTTGACCGTTGAGCGTAGAAGAATATTATTGAAGAGAGTATCTGTTGTTTGTGGTAGGGAGATAATATACAGGAGAAGAGTGTCTTTTATAACCATCGAAGGTTCCGCATATTGAAGAGCCTGTAGTTCGTTCTTATATGGGAGAGTCTCAGTTTGCGATAGTATTCTTGCGATATCCCCCTTATTTAGTAATTGGGAATGTACTATTCCCTTTTTCGCGAGCTGACATGCCATTACGATCTGAGCGAGCTCGTCCTTTATCAAACTTAGTTTATTAAAAAGTGTTTGTGCCCGTCTGACCGTGTCATTTGCGTTTTGCTCAGAGACTATTCTGTTAAAGTCGCTCAACAGATTATTAGTGGTATTTATTATGTATTTGTTGATAGTATATTGCTTGTTATTATTATTTATTATGTCGTTTGTTTGACTGAGAATGCTGTCCCAATCTGTAGCGTCAGGGTTACCTGCTATCCACTTCCAGGCTGATCCAATCCAGTTTATTGATCTTTCGGTCTTTGTTGAGTTTCTTATGTGAAGTTGGTCTAATAAGTTTTCTTTTTTCATCAGCTGGTGTTCCATTTGTAAGCCAAGTGTTCCTGTGTTTCTTATCTCGTAATGAATTGTTGACTTAGTGCTTATAACAGCTTCCTCATATTCTTTTAGATTTATTGTATGTATAATTTTGTAATTTCCATTACTGATCTTGCCAAGGCCTTGTTTTATTGTAACTAGTGGGTTGTTGTATTCGTAGACATCCACCGTTGCAGTTGTCCAATGTACCATGATTCTGAAATTGGATATTAATTTTTTAGGTGGGACTTGTGAATTCTTTTGTTGTCGGTGGTAGTAATTATAACATTACTATCTTTTCCGACAGTTTGTTTTATAAATAAAGGTTTGTCTTTTCCTTTAATTTGCTTGTTCCTTTTGAAAACTATGTCCCCAGAATTGTATTTCTTTGGTTTTTGTTTTTTACTGTTCTGTCTGTAAAGCTGTATCTTCTGATTTCTGGTTATCTCATTTTTCAAATTTTCATTAACTATCTTCTTAAAATCTGTTAAATTTTGATAATTTATTCGTTCCGTCTGACCGAAAAAAATGTCAGCTGGTTTCTTTTTTGTGACAGAGTGTATCGTATTATTATATCTGTCAACTGTTATATTGATCAGTCCCTTAATAGAGTAATCTGGATATTCTTCGTGGATACATCTCAGCATTTCAATAATTGTGGAATGAACCCTTTCAATGGTACCATTAACCTCGCTTTTCTGTGGTGGTGCGAAATATGTTTCAATCCCTAGCCCTTCGATATAATTCAAAACTATTGGACTAATAAAACTACCTTCATTATCCATTACAAGCATTTTGGGCGCGGAAAAGAAATGAAGTAATTTTATCATCTTATCCCGAATGTGTAAGACAGATTTATTTTTTATGTGGAAAAATTTCGCGTATTTTGAGAATTTATCGACACATGTAATAAATTTTTCCTTTCGAATTTCCATTATGTCAATATGTAGAATTTCTGTAGGATATGATGGAATTGGAGTTGGTTGTAATTCGGGGTTAGGAGGATGTCTGTCATACTTATTTTTGTTGCATATTTCACAGGTTTTTGTAAAATCTTTGATCATTTTCGACATTTTCGGAAAATAGTATTTTTCTAGAATTTGGCTTTTGTTTTCATCAGAAATCCTATGAGCTCGTTTGTGTTCCTGTTTAATAATAATAAATTGTTGTTCGCCATTTGAAATGTCTTCCACTAGCCTCTGTGTGATTCTTATCCGGACTTTAGAAAATGTAAGTTAACGTGATCAGTGAATACACTAAATATATTGCACCTAATAAGTGCAATTGGTAACAAACATAAGAGTTCATTCACCGACACCATTAAAATTCATTGCTGACACAATCACACAATAACAACACAACATAATATTTAGCAAATAAGCAAAACTTATTGACACCAACATAAACAACAACACAACACAACAACAACACAACACAACAACAGAACATTTAGCAAATAAGCAAAATATGAATAAGCTAGAATTAAGAAATAAACAAATTGTAATTTTAAAACGTAAGTAAAATATTTGTATTAAAGAAAGAAGAATTTAATAAAAAGTTCAGTTCATATTTTCACCTCAAAACCGTTGTTCGTTAACTTATATATATATATGTTTCTTTTTTTTCACATAGTACAGTTATTATTATTAACATTATTTTCTTTATATATATACATTAATTCATTGCATATCCATATAATTATTGCATATTAAAACTTATTCATAAATTTTTAAATTTTTTCTTTGTTAAACATTTTGTATATTAATATTGTTATTTAAACATTATGTATTTGGGCTCTTACGCCTTGTCTCCTAACCTGTTTCTTTACATAACGCTATAGATAGCGTACTATTACTATTATTGCCGTTACCACGCAAATTTAAATTATCACCTCTGCCCTCACACTAACAGCAGTTGGTGTTGCGAGCACTGTCTCCTGCAATGACGCTTGATTTCCCATTTGTCAAATTTTCTTCCTCTTTTTATATGAAATTTAAATAATCTTCTTTTTACACTTTTATCCCTTACTAAATATCACGTATATATTTATATTGTTTTAAACAATTATGACTTTATCATAACATAATCTAAGTTTATAAAAATAATAAAATATAAGTTTACTTAGCTTTATGTGGTTCTGCTAATCGGCCAGTCGATGTGTTAGTTGCTTGCTTGATATTGCTGGTGCTGCATTAGAGTATGTGTTTTGTTGATTGTATTAAGTTGATTATTTTAAACTTGATTGTGTTGTCCTGTGGTCATCCAGTATTTCCATCCATAGGATCGCCATGTAATTTAAGTTAATTGTTACGTAATTTACCTTGAGTGTTACCAATGTAACTTATTAAATTTTGTTCATGTAATTTTTATTATGAGTCATTTGTAATTATTGTTCTGTTAAGAATCAATGTCACCTTTTACAAAATAATAATAGTAATAATCATAGGTACTTTAGGTTTTGATTATGAGTTTTATTTAAATGTATATTTATGAGTTTATTTTATTTTTAACATTTGTTCAGGAACTTATTTTAAACATTTTCACTATTGTATATCTAGGAGTTTATTTTAATATTTGTTTAGTAACTTATTTTAAACATTTTCACTATTGTATATCTAGGAGTTTATTTTAATATTTGTTTAGTAACTTATTTTAAACATCTTTTTTTTTGTATTGTATTTTATGTTATCTCTCTTTCTACAACTTTCTTTTTGAACTCTTTCCTATCACTGCCTTAAAACTAACAATTCTACTCACTTAAATAATATTTTCATTTTGCCCTCAATGGCATATGTGTTGACCCATAAAAACTCATAATTGTCTTTCGATGTATTACACAGTAATTGTATACCTTCATGTGAGGTCTACTTGTGTTCTACAGCTGGAGTTCCACATATGTCCACAAGTGTAACTACACACTCTCGTGCTGTTCTCAAATGAACTGTAAGCGTACCGCCACTTGAATGCAACACGATATCGTTTCGTTAGTTGGGTCTTCCTTTATTTGTTATACTTAGAATTATTAATTAGGTTACGAATAATAACCTTGGTTCTGTTATTTATGATATTTTAAAAATATTTAAATCCTTAATTGCTATTTTGCTTGGGTGATGAGTAATAATCTTGAATTACTCATGGATATACTACACGGGACTCAGAGGTTAACACGTCCGATCCTTGGACAGTCGGAACTCAATCCCAAAATCTTTTTCGGACTACCCGCCACGCACAATTTTTTTTTATTGTGGTGGTTTGGTTTCAGCCGCTAACATTGCCTCCCAACATGTTAACCGGGTGTCCTGAACAACTCGGACTTTGCATTAAAATCCTTACAGGATCTAGTTTAATCAATCAAAATCAAAACAAGTATATAATATACTATTTATGTATTTCCTTAATATCTTAAATTAATTCCTTCCTTTTCTTTCTCTTCCATAGGTTCATCTTTACTTCAGGATCAAACACATTCGCTACAATGTATTAACATTTCCGTAATGATGACTTCGCTAGATGTGTGATTACCAAATACGTATAAGATATGTTGATTCCAGGCATCCTGGATCTACTTATGATTCTTTAATATGGAACAACAGCCGCTAGGTTGTATTAAATTTAAATCTAAAAATATTTTTCCTATCTTTCAGAATTCAATATTAAAATGTAAATAAACAATTTTTACTCTTAAGGAACTAAGAAACTTATTTATTAAAATAAAATAGCATTGTGGTTTTCTCTAAAACTAATATTTGGTTTTAGAATAAGTTCATATCAGCTCCACATTTGATCAAACCATATAAAATTAAAATTTTAATTGTTGAAATTATAGAGCTGTTATTTTTAAATCAATAATTAAACAAATATATTAATGATACAAAAATTACACTTCTACTTAATGGTCTGAAACTATCGATGGTACTATCGTGACTATCGACGGTTTGTAACTATCGCGCCCATCGATGGTTTTAAAATGACTGTAGATAGTTTTCGATATTTTTTGTATGGCAACGCTGTAGTCCAGAAGGTAGAATAAGGCCGTTGATGGCAACTTTGTTGCGCCAATTTTATATAAAATGGTAACAAAGACGCGACGCTTTAAAATCAAGAGAAAATTTTCACTTTTTTATATTATAAAATGGATAGGTTTTTAACCAAAAAAAACAAGAAATGGTAAGTACATTTACAAAACTTTAGATATTTATAATTGCAAATTGTAAGTTTAACATCTTTTAGAAACAGAAACAAATGAAGAAGCTGCATGTGGTAGTGCTGATTCGGAGGAATGTCGTTTGGTAGCAAATGCCAAGTCTGGTAGCAATAAACGCAAAAAAGGTTTTTCTAAGGTAATAAAAAAATTTATTTATATTTATTTGTATATAAGTAGGTGTTTTTATATAAGTAGGTGTGGAAGTATTTCACAGTCGCAAGACAAAAAGCTTACTAAATGCAACAAATGCGACAAGGAATATAAAACTAGTGGCAATACTAGTAATTTACTGGATGTAGCCTATCAAAATTCAAACTAAAAATCTGTTTTTAACGATTTTTTATATCCATCATCGTTGACCGATTACACTTGATGGATATATACATCATCGTTGATCTGTCACGCTTGATTATAATGAAACACGATTTATTATTTTTTATTTATTTATTGTATTAAAAATCAAAAAAATTCAAAATTAAAAATAAACATTAAAATATTAACAACACAACAATGTCACAAATTCCGAAACGTGTTGATAACTTTAAGCCAATAGGCATAAAGACAATGTTGAAACAGGACAATGGGCTTAACTTAATGCAGACATTTAAATAAATTTGCTGACTTTTCAGTTGAAACATTCCTCAAAGTGGTACGTAACTCAGCACTGAATAAATTGACTAAACTGAATAGAAATTTCCGGTAATGGGCCTTATTGAAATCAGTAGTTTCTTAAAGAAAACAATTTATTATAACACTTATATATCAAACATTTATATTAAAGCTTACCTTTTGAGTGTTGCGAATTAACAATTACGGCCAAAACTGATATACTTCATTTGGAAAATTGATGAGTTAATGATGTATCCATTCAAGTACTGCTACCTTTGTTTGTACAGATCTGTGTTCTTTTGAAGAAACTAATTTCATTATGGATGTGTTTACGGATACTGCACATTCCTTAATATTCTTCATATTATCAACATTATATTCCAGACATAGTAGAATGGCATAAACTAAAACATTCAAGCCAAATATTACAACAAACTCCCGTATCCATGTTATGGCAATAGACTGAAAGATAGATATAAGGATTAGTGTAAAATTCTGCAAGGAAGATTTACTTTGATTCTAGCTAGAGTTTTTAATAAAATGTCAGTGCATTACCTTAATAAGTTCATTTGGTGATTGCGCATGTATTATCAATATATTTATAGTGTCTTCCATGCGCACTGAACTTGAATCATTACGAATCGATTTAAAAAACTGTGTCAGCGTATTTCTTGTATATTGTATTTCTTGTATATTTAATTTATTGAGGTAAAAGTAAAAACGAATAGTACAATACTAATTATTATTAAAACTATAAATACATTGAATACTTGATAAATTATATTAAAGTACATTTGACTTCAAGTCCTCAGTACAACACCCCCACTAGAATTGAAGTCTCTTAGACCAAGGTTGTAACGGCATTCTTGAAACTTCCCACTAGGTAATGCTTTAGTGTGAATGTCTGCTACCATGTTCTCTGTGCCAACATGAATAATTTGTACACAATTCTTGCGAATTAAATCACGAACAAAATGATGACGAATATCAATATGTTTTGATGGAGCATGATAAACGTTGTTTTAGGCTAAATCAATAGTACTCTTGTTGTCAGAATATAGTGCCCATGACTTATCTCCTTTACCATAGATTTCTTTATATAATGACTTTAGCCAGATTACTTCTTGACAAGCTGCTGACATAGCCATATATTCAGCCTCAGTTGTTGGAAGTGTCACAGTAGTTTGTCTTTTTGAGTTCCATGTTATCAAAGAGCCTTGGAATAAAAAAATGTAGCCTGTAGTAGAATGCCTGCTGTCTAAATCGGTCGCCTAATAAGTATCTGCGAACCCATTAATTTCACCATCTGGCTGTCTGCAAAATTCAAGTTTGTAATTAAGCGTATTCTTTAAATACCTGAACACACGCTTAACAGCAACCCAATGAGCCTTTCCAGGATTTTTATTAAATCTGGATAATGCCCCCACTGCATACGAAATATCTGGTCGACTTATTTGTGCAGCATACAAAAGACTACCAAGGGCTTCTTGATATGGAATAGTCTTCATTTCATTAATTTCGTCTTCATTACTTGGTGATAACTCGAAAGACAATGTTTGATTACCATCCATTGGAGTACTTACCTTTGCATACTATCATATTAAATCTTTTGATTATATATTGTAAATATAACTCTTGATCAATCCACAGTTTGCCAGCTTTTCTATCGCGTGTTATTTGCTGTAGAAAAACTCCGAGATGTTTTATATAATTTAAGATAAAATATAGACTTTATTAAATGAGATCTTTTGTTTTACAATAGTCTTTTAGCGGAAGTTAAGATGTGAAAAAAAGAGAGTCACAATAAAGAAATGTCAAGAGACATATAATAAAAAGGGTATCCAAATTTAGAATGGCAATATAAATAAAGAATTGTTTTCCAATACCCCTTCTCATTCTAAATCGTCCGCTATTTTCAATCGAGATCTTAAGTCCTTTATTCTATGTGGCAGTAGCGGTTTTGTCAGCAAATCCGCCTGCATGTCATTGGTTGGACAATACTGGCATCGTATTATACACTTATTGACATAATCCTTAACGAAGTAGAATTTTATGTCAATGTGTTTCGTTCTGTTATTCAATTTGAAGCTTTCAACGATTTTTATACAACTTTGGTTGTCTTCTTCTATGATAACAGGAACAGTGATATGTTCTCCAAAATCTGTTAACAGCTCCTTTAACCATAATGCTTCTTTTGTTGCTTCAGCAAGTGCCACGAACTCCGCCTCTGTTGAAGATAGTACTACACACGTTTGCTTACGACAAGCCCATGAAACAACAGCACCATAAACTTTAAATAAGTAGCCACTGTTAGATTTTCTGTTCAATCGATCCTCGCCCCAATTGGCATCTGAATAACCGGATAGAATTTGATTGTTGTCAGGTAATATATGCAGCTTCATATTGATGGTCCCTTTTAAGTATCTTGCTACCCTCTTCAGTTCAGCCCAGTCTTCTTCATTGGGATTGCTGGTTTTTTGATGTTGACTGATGCCGAAATATTTGGTCTAGAATTTAGCGATATATATAATAGACTTCCAATAAGTTGCTGGTAATTTTTATTGTTGCTTAGTGCAATTTGTTCTGTGGATGATTTGCCATAACAAACCTCTAATGGAACAGATGATGATTTGGAATCTTGAAGTCCAGCTTCTTTTAATACCCTTTCGATGTATTCCGATTGCGAAATTGAATAATGATGTTTTTTATAGAAAAATCGCAATGGATAAAAAGTAAAAACTAGACACAAGAAAGTTTGAGCCAAAACTATGATGATCGCTGTGGATATAAAAAAAGTCAAAAAACACGAGAAAGATATTTATGCTGCTATTCACTCGGACAATTTTATTCAGGATGAATAAAAGAAAGTTTGAGCCAAAACTATGATGATCGCTGTGGATATAAAGTCAAAAAACACGAGAAAGATATTTATGCTGCTATTCACTCGGACAATTTTATTCAGGATGAGGAGATAAAAAAAAGGCATACATTTGTTACACTTGACATCTGTCAATGTACACTGGGAGAAAAATTCATTAATTAATATTTACAACATTCCCCATTAATTTATAATTTTAATACAAATTCAAAAAAAAAAAAAAAAAATTAAAAAGAAATAAAAATTTAATTGACATTTAGTAGACCCATCTTCATGACGCAAAAAATATGCTTGGATATAGGAACCGCCTTCGTTAAATTATCAGCAACCATTTCCAAGGTATTGATTTTTAGTTTTCTTTTGCTTACAAGTTCTCGTACAAAATGATGCTTGATGCTTATATGCTCCGTTCTTGCACTGTAAGTACCATTTTCTGTATTGATTGATTGATTGCCATCTCCATCAATAATTTCTGCTTCTTGTCCTGCAGCGCTTAAATACATATATTCCGTTTCTGTAGTGCTTAGGGCCACGGTAGGTTGTTTCTTACAGAGCCAGGAAATAGCTGCTGCTTACCACAAGAAAACGTATCCTGTGCACGAACGGAAGTCACAAAAACTGGAACCCCAGAAGTCAGGTCTGGTGCACTGGGTTAAATATAAAATGCTCCCAACCGCTTCCTGGTATGGAATTTTTGACATTTGTTCAATTTGCTCTGTCGATGATGGCGACATTTCTCTTGTAAGTTTCTGATTGGGGTCACATGGAATTTTTACAGGATCGCAATCAAGCATGTTGAAACGCTTCAATATTTGCTCGATATATTTGCGTTGAGATAGTGTAATGACACCGACTTCAAAATTGTATTTTATTTGAATGCCTAAAACATTTGTAGCATGACCAACGTCTTTCATGCAAAAATGTTTAGATAGTGTTAATTTAAGCTGGTCTCGCCATATAGGCTCGTTGTAAGAAATAAGCAGATCAACATAAACTTCTACGATCACAATAGACTAGCCATTTCGACGTAGATAGATGCATGAATCCGTTTTACATCGCTGGTACCCACCTTTAAACAAAACTTCGTTTAATTTGAAGTTCCACTGGCGACTTGCTTGTTTAAGGCCATATAAAGCCTTTCGAAGTTGACAAACTCGTCCACTTCCGTCGTCATATTCTTCAGGCTGACGCATAAAAATAGTTTCGTTGACGTCCCCATTTAGAAAGGCAGTAATAACGTCCATCTGATCAATTCGTAAATCAAATTTTACCGCCATCGCCATGAGTAGCCTTATTGAAGAATATCGGACCACTGGGGAAAACGTTTCAAAATAATCCACGCCTTCTCGTTGACTGCACCCTTTGGCAACGACACGCGCTTTGTAATGCTCAGTATTTCCCTCTAAATCCAGTTTTCGTTTAAAAACCCATTTACAATTTATGCATTTACGACCCTCCGGCAAATTCACAAGCTGCCATGTACCATTTTGCATAAGCGATTGATATTCTTTATCCATCGCCCGCCTCCAATGCAGTTTTTCATCACAATTTAAAGCTTCTCTTACGCTTGTGGGCTCATCATCAACTGTCGTAGTTGCCAAATGTGTAAACGCGAACCTTTCAACCGGTTTAGTTACTCTCACTGAACGCCTAGGACAATCGTCGCCAGTTTGATTATTTAAGCTGACTTCCGTATCAGGTTCATAATCTTGGTCATCGTCATCAGATACGCGACTGGCTTCATCGCAAAAGATTGTATCGTCTTCATCTTCGCGATTCAGCTCATGATTTATACGATGTATGGCAGCACTGTTTTGGCTGTGCTGCACGCCGTTAACTGCATTACTATTCGCAACATTGTCATGGCCATGTTGCACGCCATCTGCATTTAACGACGAGACAATTTTGGCCTCAACATCCAACCCCAAGTCATTATCATCTGCAGGACAATTTTGCCCATCAATGGCACGTTGACGGTTACAATCCTCTTCGAACACCACGACATCTCTGCTAACTCTTACCTCATAAATAGATTCATGCATTAAACGATATGCCTTTTGATTTTCGCAGTATCCAACAAACAGATATTCCTTACGTCGGGTTTCTTACCGTCCCAAATTTCCATGGGTGACTTATAATTCAATACTCTCGATATGGTTCGATTTTTGATGTACGTGGCAGTATTCACAGCTTCGCCCTAGAACTTTTTGTCTAAATTCGCATCCTGAATCATACAATTGGCCTTTTCACATATAGTTCGTATTGTCCGCTCCGCTAAACCATTCTGCTGTGGTGTATAAGGCACTGGGGTTTCATGCCTAATACCATTCTGTTCAAAAAATCGGCTGAATTCATTTGAACAGAACTCAGTTCCATTATCACTCCGAAAACGTTTTATCTTCAAACCGGTTTGGTTCTCAACCAAGTTTTTAAAAACATAAAACTTCTTAAACGTTTCACCTTTAGTTTTTAGCATGTATGTGAACGTACGCCGACTATAGTCGTCTACCAGTACTAACACATAGTAACTGCCACCAATCGATCTTGTATTCATCTTGCCTGCTAAATCCGCATGTATTAGCTCTAGTAATTGCTTGGCTCTGGATCCGGTATTAGAAAAAGGTTTCCTTGATTGTTTTCCTTTACAACAGGCAACACATGCACTGATGTCTTCCCCAATATATGATATTCCAATCACACCACCATTTTTCATTTTTTTTATATCTGAACAATTCAGATGTGCGAGCCTGCGATGCCACAAAGATATCGAGTATTCATTTTTGGCAACTAATGCCGAATTATTCTCAGAAAGTACTCCACAAAGCTTGAACAATCCATTCTCCAGTAAGCCAAATGCCAGCAAATTATTTTGTCCATCGCGTATTTCGCACGTTCATCTTCCATTTGTATATGCGCACGTTCGCCGTTTATATTTACAGCCAGTTGAACTGTACCAAACGCACTCTACCTTCATATTGCCGTTATTAGCGGCCTTAATGTCCGAGCTTCCAAAATTTTTTATTCCAGCCATCCAGTTTTTATGCATAGTCATGTGTCTTGTTGCTCCCGAGTCAATGTACCAATCATTCTTGCCAAATTTTCCACTTGAAAACGCAGCACTAAACGCAAAGAATGTGTTTCGGCTTTCTTTCACTTCAGTACCTGATGTTTTTGTATGCTGTTGTTTTGTGTTTGTCTTCTTCTTCTCAGGGCACATATTCGCTTTATGGCCTTTGCCTTTACATGCATAACAAGTGATGCCACTGAATTTTTTATTAAACGGCTTGCGATTTTTTGCCAAATAAGCTACTTCGGAATTAGATGCCGACTTTGTTGTCTCCAACAACAATTTGGACTTCACCATATCACTTGTAAGTTCTTTTACACTAGATTCCATGGCCATTATTATAGGTAAATAATCGTCGCTCAAGCCCATTAATAAAAATATCGCCAGCCATTCATCTGGAACTTTAAATCCAGCTTCATTAAGCCTGTGCGCTGTAGACACTATATCACTTACATACACAACCATTGATTCAGAATTTTCTAATTTGGTGTTCACCATTTTTCTCATCAGTGTCACCTTTCGCACTGCGCCAGTTTCTTCAAAAATGTCTTTTAATTTTTGCCACACCTCTTGTGGTGTACTAGCTTCTTGCATATGCACAAAATTTGTTTTGTCAATGGTTAAAGCTATTGCTGCTTTCGCTTTCGCATTTTTCTTCTCGTTTGTTTCTTCGCCTGTTATGCACTTTGACAAATCTTCGATTGCTAGGTAGCTTTCAATTGAGAACTTCCAGGATGAGTAATTCTCTCTACCTTTTAATTTTTCAATCGAAGACAGCAACGATGATGACATTGTAGTTTCTTCTGTTATTCCAGTGTCCTTTACCAATTCCTCTTGCTCTGGTGTTATTTCGCTGCTGCTGCAATTTAGAACCTCTTTTGCACTTATATTACTTTCTGCCATGCACAATGTGTGTGTGGCTGCTTTATTATTTATTTTTTTTTTAGCTTATTCTTCTTGGGCAGCTGGGCCCATAACCTGATGTTTTTTTATAGAAAAATCGCAATGGATAAAAAGTAAAAACTAGACACAAGAAAGTTTGAGTCAAAACTATGATGATCGCTGTGGATATAAAAAAAGTCAAAAAACACGAGAGATATTTATGCTGCTATTCACTCGGACAATTTTATTCAGGATGAGGAAATAAAAAAAAGGCATACATTTGTTACACTTGACATCTGTCAATGTACACTGGGAGAAAAATGCATTTATTAATATTTACAACAAATAATTACCATCTTCTGATCGTCCAACTTGCAAACCGAGATAGAATTTCACTGGCCCCAAATCATGAATCTGAAATGCATCTTTAAAAATATTCTTTACCTTTTCAATAAAAGATTTGTCCTTTGAAGCTATAAGAAGATCGTCGACATAAATTAAGACGAACGTTGATTCGACCCCTTCTGAAAGTATATATAAACATGGATCCAAATTACTTTGACGAAATTGACTTTAATAAAACTTTATAAATTGCTTCGTTCCATGACCTTGCAGATTGTTTGAGTCCATATACTGATTTTTTTAAGATGACATACCATATTTTCACGAACTTTTATCTTAAAACCCTTTGGCTGCTCCATAAAAATTTCTTCATTTAAGTTGCTGTTGAGAAATGCAGTTTTACAATCGATGTGATGAATTTCAATATTTCGTTTTCCACCTATAGCGAAAAATGTTCTCAGGGTAGTATGCGATACCACAGGTGCAAAAACTTCCTCGTAATCCACACCATATTGCTGTGTGAAACCTCGAGCCACTAGTCTTGCCTTATACTGTTCACCATCGTTCGCTAGCTTTTTCTTATAAACCCATTTGCAGCTAATTATGTTTCGATCTTTTGGCCTTCTTACCAGTACCCAAGTTTCATTATTTTTCATGGATTCAATTTCCTTTTCCATGGCTCTTAGCCAACCATTTCGTTGAGTACATTGTATGGCTTCTTCATAAGTCGTAGGTACAACACCATTTATTAAATTTAAATACCTTTCTGGAATCTTACCTTTCGTTTGTCGTTCAGATCTCCTTAAGTCTTTGTCGTTTGCCTCATTTGTGTTATCATCGAGGAAATTGAATGAATCATCGGATTCGTCACTACTAACTTCCTTTCCTTCTACATCATCAGATTTTTTAAAGAAAATTTCAAGTTCCTTAGAAATTCTTTTATCATCTTCTTGAAAACCTTCTACTTTTCCAGAAAACTTTACGTCCCGTGATATATGAATTTTACGATTTACATCAACCATTCGATAGGCCATAGAGTGTAAATCATAACCAACAAAAACCATTTTAATAGATTTTTCACTCAATTTCTTTCTTTTAATTTTAGGAACGTGAACAAAGCCTGTTTCACCAAAAATTCTTAAGTTGCTTAAATCCGGAACTTTATTAAAAATTCTTTCATATGGTGTAACCCCTGTTGTTCTAGTAACAATTCTATTCTGCAAGTAATTTGCCGTAGATACAGCTTCACCCCATAATTCGCTGGGCAATTTAGCTTCCACAAGCATGCACATTACCATTTCCATGAGATATCGGTTTTTACGTTCTGCGACTCTGTTTTGTTCAGGGCTGTAGCCAGCAGTGTACTGTATTTGTATGCCTTGATTTTCCAAAAATTGAGTTACTTCCTTATTAACGTATTCCTTACCACGATCAGATCTGAACATCTTTGGTTTCTTGCTAAAATTTGTAGTAACAAACGAAACAAAATTCTTTATCCTATCTGGCACTTCAGTTTTATTTTAATTATTTATTTATTTATTTATATAATATACTTTACAAATAAATTCATAGAGTATATATAAAAAAGCGCCGGTAACCAGACCATATGCGCTCGTCTTCTTATTAATTACAAAAATGAAATATTAATAACGGTAATAATAATAGTTAAAAAAAATAAACATTTATAAAAAAATAGATTTTTATGATGAGAAACCTAAACTTCCTGAATATTGTGTTGCTGCATACATCTCATTATTCTCTGTATGTTGTCAGATCTTCTACAGTCAAGTATATCCTCTAGTGTGTCATCCATCTTTGAAATGGAGCAAATGGTAGAATATGCGTTTCATCACAGTTGCTACATTTCGGCGGATCAGTTTTATCAAAGTAGTGCTTGGAGTTAAAAATGCATTTACCCACTCTAAGGCAGGCCAGCATAATACACTGAGATCGTGTTAAGCTTGTATTATATTTTAGTCTGCTGGTAACTGGATTCTGTTGTCTTTGACTAATTTTAAATGGATTGCTTATAGCCTTTGGGAAACATGGAGTTTCCGTAACTTGATATAGCTCTAAGGCCCTTTTTGCACCGCGGTCTGCACTTTTGTTTCCTAGGATTCCAATATGGGATGGAAACCATAGTAACAAAATTCTTTGTATTTCATCTTGTAGTCGTAGCATATCATCATAGACACCGTTGTGATTTTTAATTAAAGCTCGAGTTGCACTCAGGCTATCCGTACAGATTAACGTTTTTGAATTTTGCTCGACAGCAAGACATATTGTTGATCTAATAGCAGCAATTTCTGCCGTAAAAATGCCTGAGTGGCATTCCATATTGGAATGGTTGGTTTTTGTGGTATAGGGATATTAGATTTCCTCAGTATTGAGACTATTTTGCTTATAGCAGATGACGGCTGAACAGATATAGAATTTAGATTTTTCCAAAATGCTACATGTAGACCATCAGACGAGATAGTAACAGATCTTGATGCCATATTAACAGCAGTTTTTTCCAACAATTTTTAAAATTCTGTAAATTTTGCCTCACTTCTCAAATTGTCCAGCGGAGTGGTTCTAAGCAGACCAGAAGCGGTTCTAAAGCAGTTATTTTAGGATGTGTTGATTTTATTGATGTTTTTCTTTGACGTCCAGCCATAGATCGTAATACCATGTATGATTGTTCCCATTGCTTGTTACGACAGCAAATCGGTTTTAGGATGTTATTGATTTTACTTAATTTTTGAGACAATTGTTGTACATGGTAATTCCATAAAAGATTTTTGGTGAAAAATAAACTCAATATTTTCATCCGGTCGGACGTTTCAAGATCCACACTTCCAATGCGACTAGTATGATCAATGCAGGTCCTTTTTCTGCACACGTGTAGAACTTCGGCTTTATGAGCAGGTATAACAACGCCTCTGCTCTCTGCCCATTGTTGTATTCTGGTGTCCAAATGGTTCAAATTTAAAGTGACTGTATCCAGATTTCCGGAAGCAACAGCAAATATATTGTCCGCATAAATACCAACATAATCTATTTCGGGAGAATTTTCTAAAGTTTTTGCCAGAGAATTGGCATATACTGTATAGAGGACCACGGAGAGGGGAGAACCTTGGGGGATTCCATTGTCCAGAGCGTACGTCGTAGAATAATAGCCGTCAACTGGAGGAATGCTTTTAATACTTTTAAAATTTGTCTTGGGATACCCCATTCATTTAATTCCATCATTATATAAGTGGATATTACCGTCATAAGCCTTCTCAACATCCTGTGAAAGGACTAGACTATGTTTGCCATTTTAAGGTTCTGACGCAATTTTTCTTCAATTTGGTGGCAAATATTGTGGACTCCATGTCTAGGTATAAAAGCATGTTGTAAATTAGACAAGTTTGACCTAGTATACTTCCAAAAACGATTTGGCAAAATCTTTTCAAGGACTTTGGATAAACTGTTTGGGTTTTTACCCGGTTTCGGTATCGGTGACAACACTGCGGTTTTCCAATCGTGTGGGTAGACACCAGCCGCCAATATGTTGTTGTAAAGTTCTCAGAGCCGAAATTTAAGGCTTTTAGGGGCGTTTTTAATCATGCTGTAAGTTATTTTATCACGTGCTGGGGTAGATCCTCTCAGTGATTTCATTGTTTCATCCAGTTCTGAAACCATAATCTTTTGGGTTGTTATATAATACTTCTGACATGTCTGTTGCATATTGTCAATATTCAAAATATTTTTATTTCGTATGATCTCGGAGTCTAAAGCTTCATCAGAACTCAGCGATGACCAAAAAGTAACGAAACTATCAGCAATCTTATGTGGATGTGTTATATTGCTTTCATTTACATAAATAGCTGGAAAGCTTTTGATGCTATTTGCTCTCAAGTCATTAACCTTGCTCCAAAGCACACGAACATCCATGGAGGGATTAAGGGAATTTAGAAAATTTTCCCATGTGTTTCTCTCTGCAGTCCTACATTCTCTCTTTATTTTTGCACATATTTTCTTATAATTAATTATATTTTCGTTATTCCGTATTCTTTTAAACAATTTCTATGCTTCATGTTTTAGACTAATTAATTTTGAGATTTCAGAATTAAACCATATCGGAATATTCTTACCTCTGGGCTTACGGCTGATTGGAATGGATTTGTTTGCTGATTTTCTGAAAATGCGTTTTAGTTGGGCTGCTTCCTTGTTAATGTTGGAGGAATTTTCAAATTGTATGGACGCCAGATCTGCCTTCTTCTGAAAAAGAGACCAGTCAGCGCTTCTTTTTATAAAACGAGGTGAAAATTTTCTTGTGATCACATCGACATCATTTGTAATTTTAATGGGGAAGTGATCAGCAACTTCCGGCATAAACAAACATGTCCATTTCAAGTAAAGAGCAAAGTTAGTGGAAGACATGGTGACATCTACAGCAGTTAATGTATTTCTGGTGTTAAGTAGAGTAGGAGAACCATCGTTTAAAATTACCAGGTTATTATCGTTCGCAAAATTTTCAAAGATTCCGCCGTTTGGTGAGTTAGAGGAAGAACCCCAAAAAATATTTTGCGAATTTAAGTCTCCTAGTAATATGTGATGTGCATTTTCACTAATTGATATATCATTTACAATCAAATTGGACAAATTAATGTGCCCCTCCTTGTGTACATTAGTGATATAGAGATCTTCGTTTGCACTTATTACTATTGTTTGGAATAGCAAGCTATTAGTGGATTTAATATGGTGTGCGACGTTCAAATTATTCTTGACTAATATAGCTATACCTGATTTGCATAATCGTAGTCACTGTTGTTATGGTGAAAAACTCGAAACCCCGGAAGATGTAACAAATGCAGATTTTTTTTTTACTATATGTGTTTCTTGCAATACTATTATATTTGGGTTATGCCTTGCAACTAGGAGCTCCAATGCAAATTTGTTGTTAATAAAACCTTGTAAATTCCACCGAAGTATAGAAATGTTTAGGTTTATAATCATAGAGTTTATTTTTTCGTATTACCCCCTGGGGGCTGTTTCATTGTACTCTTCACAGTTTTAGAAGTGATGATTACACTTAGCTGCGGAAAATTTTCGTACATCTGCGTTAATATTTTCTGTTGGGGAGTTTAATCCCAAACCGTCATTGATATCTTGTATAATCATTTCTTCAGTAATATCTTCATCGGTATATGCTTTGAAGTAATTATCACTTTTATCGTCACTAAAAATCCAGTCATCCCCAAAAGAGTCATTTTTGTTTGATTCATTTATTGTTGCGTTATGGTTGTGTGTGTTTGTGTTCTTATTGATTGAAATTGTTTTAGAATAAGACACTAAAACTGTTGAGTGAATTGTGTCTGTTGTATTATTTGCATTTGTCGATTTGCTGTTATTTGTTGTTTTTGATTGAGTGCTGCTTAAAGGTTTTTTTATAGTGTTTGCTAGTTTATTTTTAATTTCTGCGTTGTTAACGGTTGATGTGGTTTGTATTTTTGTTGGCTGTGTTGCTATATCGATGTCAATATTTTTTGGGAGAGTATATGCTGTATCATTTTCTATTTTGTCTGCTAGTTGTATTTGATCTTTTGTAGGATTTGTTTTGTTTAGCATAGGTATTTTTTTTGCAGAATTCTGTTTGGATGAAGTGGTATCGGCGTTTAAAATTTGTGCGTACGTAGGATTTTGTTTGCCATTTCTTGAAACTGGTTTAAGCGTATTAAGAGTGGGATTGTCATTAAAAAGCTTCCATGCTTCTCGTGTCGTACATCTTCTGGTTATTCTTATATAATTGACTGATTTATGTTTCCAAAAGGTTGGGCATTCTGGGTCATAGGATGGATGGCTTTCAATTTGGCAGTTTACACAATATTTTCTATTACAAGATTCATGTATTTCACTTTGACCACAATCACGGCATAGCTGAACGTTTCTGCACCACTTTTTGGTGTGACCCAGTCTTTGGCAATTTAAGCATCTCATAGGGTTGGGGATGTATTCGGCGACTGGAACTCTCTCCCAGCCAAGTTTCAAAAAATCTGGACGATAAATGAGGTCAAAAGTTATTATAGCTGCACCTGTTGCGACTATTTGATCATTTTCCTTCTTAGTAATTTTGCGTACCTGAACTACTTTTTGATCTTGGAGCAACTGTTGTAGTTCCTCTTGAGGGATGTCGTTAATCTTTCTTGAAAAAATTCTACCCTATACGGTGTTTAGAGTTTTGTGCATTGAAATTTTCACAGCAATACTATCGATGAAGTTAGCTTTTATAAATTTTTCAGCCGTTTTATTATTTGGTACCTTAATAAGTAAATCGCTACTTCTCATTTCCTTAACTTCTAGTCGGTCTCGTGATATATAGTCTAATCCTCTTTCCACCTGAAATACGTTACGCGATGCTAATGGGGGAGCCTCAACGTTTTTGTTCATTGACACAGTTGATGCAACCAAATAACGTGGGAGGTTGAGTTGATTGCCTGTTGTTTCTGGTAGGGGTATAAAATCTTCTACTCGAGGTCGTTTGTTTCTGTTGGGTTTGCTCTTTCCGGATGAGGAGGCAAGCTCCCTAAACCGGTTATGGTCCGGGGGATGAACCCCGTTCATATTGCCCACTCACGATTCGATTTATTAAATTATTTAAATGTTACTCTAAGAAACAAAAACAAAAATTAGGGTAAAGTAAAAAAGCAAAGCAAGACTTTTATAGTTTATCTCTCTCTTCTTTTTAGAGAAACACGCTCGAAGTATGACAGAGACTGACTTCAGATTTATATTTTATCAAATTTATGTGACAATATCTACTATTGTCATCTATAAACGTAAATATGTAAAGATTACCGCTAGGAGTGGGTATTTCCATCGGTCCACATAAATCGGTATGAATCAAATCAAAAACGTTCTTTGAACTTACCCTTTTTTTATTAGGAAATGGTGCACGTATAGATTTTCCAATTGGGCATATTTTGCAACAATCATTAGTATCACAATTTTTCATCTTCATACTAGTTGCCAGCTGTTTCGATTGCATAATCCTGATAGCATCTATATGTCTATGACCTAAAACTTTATGCCAATAATGTATACAATTTGTTCCACACATATTTACTAAATTTAGACGTTCCTCACTTTGGCATAGATATAAGCCCGAATTAGTTTTGGTATATATTACTACTTCACCATTTTTTCGTACAATACATTTTTCTTTTTGGAAATCGACATGACAGCCCTTTTCCGGTAATTTATTCACCGATAATATGTTCATGTTTACTGTAGGTGCATATAGAACATTATCAAAAGTTATAATATTGTAGTCGTAATCGCTCTTTTTAAATCTTACTCTTACTGCACCTTCACCGCATGATGTGACTTTTTCACCATTCGCAAGAATAATTTCCTTTCTTTCGTTTCTAATTATATTTGTAAATAAATTTTCGTCATTGCAAATATGGCAGGACGCACCAGAATCAACAATCCATTTACAAAAATTTTCTGTTGCCACTAAACAAAAATCACTACCCGTTGCCACATTCGCCTTTTGTTGCGGTTGTTTCTTTTTCCATTCTTTATACTGGACACAGTTTTTCTTCATGTCACCCTTCTTGTGACAAAAGTAGCATTCAAGAGTGTTCAAAATCACCATTACTCTTTGTGAATCAACAGCATCACCGCCTTTTCGTCTGGAATATTCCTCTATTAATTTGGATTTAACATACGAGATTGTTAGCTCCTCTTCAGAACGCGATTCTAATGCTGTGATCATGGTATAACTGCCGGGTAAACTGCTTAAAGGCATTGCGATATTCCATTTTTCACTGAATTTATCTTCTCCCAAATTCTGTAACTTCAAAAATAAGCCTCGCATCACGCCAATATGTGCTTTAACATCACCATTTTCATCCAAACGCATACTGCAAATTTGCCGCATTATACCTACTTTGTTGCTTAAAGATTTCCTTTCATGGTAATTTTGTAAATTCTGCCACATTGCTGCTGCTGTAGTACACTGTCTTATAAGATGCAATTGATCATCCTCTACTGATAATGAAATTGTTGCCTTGGCATTATTATCCTTCCCTGTCAAAACATCGGCATTTGTTCCTGGTTTAGCCTTTGTAAAAACTTCCCAAGCACCCTCCTATATCAGTAGCATCTCCATTTTGAACTTCCATGTGAAGTAATTTTCACCATTAAGTTTTGCTATTGATGTTTTTATATCTGTCGTCATTTTTTTTTTAAGAATTTTATAAATAACGATAAATTATTCCTTATTTAGGGTGTCTGGGCCCATAACCTGTAGAAAAACTCCGAGATGTTTTATTTAGTTTAAGATAAAATATAGACTTTATTAAATGATATCTTTTGTTTTACAATAGTCTTTTAGCGGAAGTTAAGATGTGAAAAAAAGCGAGTTACAATAAAGAAATGTCAAGAGACATATAATAAAAAGTGTATCCAAGTTTAGAATGCCAATGAAAATAAAGAATTGTTTTCCAATATTTTCATACCAAGAATGAAATTTGCATTACCAATATCTTTCATCTTTAAATTCGACATTAAAAATAATTTAATCTTATTTGTCATGGACGAATTATTAGAAAATATCAACATATATTGCTATGTGTACTCTTATTTCCTCTTCTGCATAGTAATATATGCAGGTATCGGTTTTCGGTTGATTCATACCAAATTCAATTAAAGTTTTGCTCAATTTTTGATTCCAGCATCGACTTGCCTGTTTCAGACCATACAAAGATTTCTTCAGCTTACATATTTTACTATCTTTATTTGGAAAACCTTAAGGAAAATGCATATAAATGTCTTCACTCAATTCACTTTGTAAGAAGGCTGTAACCACATCCATTTGATCAATATCTAAATCATGTTTAACACCAAGTGGCAGTAATAATCGAATTGATGAATATCTTGTAACCGGGGAGAATGCCTCTTCATAATCAATTCCTTTCTTTTGAGAATACCCTTTTATAACTAAACGGGCCTTGTACCTTTCAGTTTTTCCTGATGAATCGCGTTTTATCTTGAAACACCACTTACTGGATATTGGTTTTTTATCCTTTGGTAAATCACAAACTAGCCACGTATCATTGTAAAGCAAAGCATTCTATTCCTCTTTCATTGCATTTTCCCACAATTGAGCTTGAGGACTATTCATGGCATCTTTAAACGTATTAGGTTCACTCAAATGAAAATTCATCGTAACGTTTGCATAACGATAGGGTAATTTCCGTACTCTAAATCTTCAGTTGGTGATGTATTTTTAGATGAATCCTTAACATTTGGAACCTCTTCTGGCAAAATATCCCCTCTCAATAAGTTAATAGGAGAATCACTGAAGGAATCGGCATGTGTATTTCTACCACTAGAATCAGGAGCTTCACATATATCATCTTCTGAGAAATACATATCCGAATCTGAGTTATCATGGTCATTGACTTGATTATTACTTTTAACAATTTTACAATCAATTGATTCTTCTTTAAACGGAATATAGAAAACATTATTATTTTTTGTATCAACAACATCAGCAAAAAATTTGTCCTCCAGACATACAGCATTTCTACTAACTGTCACCTCTTTTGTTTTTGTATCAAGGAATCTATAAGCTTTAGATGTATCACAATAACCAACAAATAGCAGTTCTTTACCTTTAGCATCGAACTTTCTACGCTTCTCCTTTGGAATTTGCACTATAGCCATACAACCAAAAATTTTCAAATGTTTCAATGTAGGTTTACGTCCTGACCAAGCCTCTTCAGGTGTTAAGTTTTTATGACCTTTACATGGTAAACGATTCACTACATTACTTAAATGAGCTTGAATTAATAAGCACCTAGCCTTTTCAATGATTGTCCGGTTCATTCTTTCGGCTAAACCATTCTGCTCTGGCATATATGGAGCAGTTGTTTGATGTATAACACCAGAAGAAATCATAATCTCATACATTTGTCGATTACAAAACTCGGTACCATTATCAGTTTGAAAACTTTTATCTTTCGACGACACTGATTCTCGACAAGATTCTTAAACTCTTCAAATTTTCTAGCAGCTTGATCCTTAGATTTTAGAAAATATCCAAACACTTTCCTACTATATTCATCTACGAAAACCAGCAAATAGCGAGAACCATTGAATGAATTTTCTTCCATTGGACCTCATAAGTCGGAATGAACAATGTCCAAACACTCTTTAGCTCTAGAGCCGACATCTTTGAAGGGTATATTTTTTCTTTAAGACATACCGAACAGTTATCTTCTATTATGCAAATAGTATATATACCGTGAACCATATTAACTTTTCTTAAATTTTCATTACATGGATGACCAAGCCTTAAATGCCATACTTATATCACAATCAAAATTCTTTGCAACATAATTTCTCATGTTTATTTTATTAAATTTGAACATATTATCTACTAACAAACTAGTTGTAATTATCTCCTCCTCCCCTGTTCTTGAAAACACTATCACAAAAAAAAAAACTCGTAAATGAAAAAATTCTTAAATTTACGAGTTTTTTGCTGTTCTATGATTTCAATAAGAATATTTTTTCTTGTTTAATTCACATAGAAAAGGTTTTGTGAAATCAAAACAAATGCCCTTTTTTCTACGACACAGGTCCTAAGAGATAAACAAAAACAATTGATATTTAAATTCTAACATATCTTTTATTGAACCTTGTCATTATTTTGATTGATTTTATGAAAAAAAAGCTATTTTAAAAACCGTCTACATTTTGCGTTGATTTTTTTAAAAAAAACTCGTAATCAGTAGTCAATGTTAATAAAGCACACTTTTGGAGATGATGTTCTATAACTATAATAAAAACTTTTTACACAATCTATTTTCCATTATAATTTTTTTCAATTATAGCATAGATTCTTTATGCACTAATTAAATTGAATGAAATTGAAGAACAAAAACAATTAAATGAACAAGTAAAATGTTATTTTAAAAGAAAATATTTTTTCTTTACTTTCTTTATAATCTTAAGGAAAAAACATGCAAAAATTACTTAAAGTTTTTTTGTGAAAGTGACTAAAGAACCATATGGCACCTCGGTGTCTAGATAACATATGGTTCTGAAGCTAAACCATATGTTTCATGTCATTTGACAATAAAAAATATGATTTCGAAAAATAATTCGAAAATATAAAATTTGTGTTTTCAAGAAACCCATTTCAAATTCATTCTTATTCAAATAACAACGTTTCAAGAACAGGGCTGATTGTCTGCATGAATGACATTGCATCCGTTAACATAAAAATGTACCTTGTTTCCATTTTTGACAATTTTTGAAATTGATAATAAATTTGTATGAGCTTTAGATAGGTATAAAACATCACGCAAAACAATGTCACTAATAATATTTTCATCAATTGACACCTGCATATCAATATTACCTCTAAAATTTCTTTTCATATTTGAATTATTTGCTGTCACAATTGTAAATTCCGCACAATTCTTTAAATTGTCAAATAACGCTTTATTGTTGCACATATGGGACGTTGCTCGCGAATCAAAGTACCAATCATCAACTAATGATGAATTCATAGCCGAAAACGCTGTCAAGATTTTCTTTACACAACTATTACCAATATTCCGAGTATAAACATTGAAAAAAAATTCATAAAATTGTATTTTTGACAAATTAACATTTAATTTAGTAATCCTTTTCAGAAATAAAAATTATAAAAGATGCATATTAAAACCCAAAGCTTGTGATTGTTATAATACCAGTAATGTTGGTATAAATGCTGGTAAATTTGCCAGTTACATTCACCACTGCTCAACCTAGGGCCGAAAGGAAGGAATCAAAAATTACTATAGTTGAGCTAACTATTGGTCCAGTTGCTGGTGGCGAGTCACGAAACTTTTCGCAAGTTGAATTGTGGTATTAATGCTTTGGATTATGACTTGCGCGTGAGTGGTTCGAAATCGAAATTTGTCCGGTATTATTCAATGCTTTGGGCACTATACCATTGGCTTTATAAATAAAACATTAATTGGCACTTTTTTTACTCCTATAAGTAGACATCCAGCTGAAAAGGAATAAAAATTAGCCGCAACCGAAGACAAAATCTCAAATATAACAACAGATATCTACAATTGAGAACGCTTCTAAACAACAGCCTGTTGAACAGATTTAATTTTATAAAGGCTAGTAAACCCTTAAAAATGTGAGTTCCAAAAATTAACAATTACGAACAACAAATACAAAACCACCAAGAACTACAAAAATTGATTGAGTATTTGGAAATCGGATTGAAGTATAAAGAAAAACAACTTCAGCAAAATGTAAAACAGACAAAACAACAAATGACTTACAAAAATTAGTAGATGGACTACAAGCAGAAGTAGCTAAGAAAGCCAAACTTAAAGTTGAAAAGGTAGCAGAAAATGTCGGTGGCATAGAAAAGGATTTGTTGTAACAATTGCAAGAACCAAAAGCAGAAAAACAATGTAAGTTAATATATATAAACATTTTGAAATCACTGATATTCATATATGCACTGCATTTGTTTTTAAACCTTACAGTGACGATTATATAATTAAAGTTTTAAGCCAAACTCTTCCAGTTTTCTTTGCTACAATATATTTTTCTGCCTCTTCTGTGCATGATATGATAATCATTGTTTATTAAGATATTTAGTATTGATTGATATTTATTTTTTAAATTTGTATACTTATAGCAACAGGAAAAATTGTTGAGTACAATAAGCAAAGCTGCTATTGGAGGCAGTTTTTCGGATAAAGGAATAGATCAAAAAGACTTGCGGGATGTGCCTAAACGTTTGTGTCCAGAGGCAGTAAAAGCTTGTGCTGGCACAGCCCTATCAGTACCTTTAAATCAGTGGGTAGAACCGGTCTTCACAACCCAGATTAGACAGCAACCGCAAATTTGTAGTAGTCACAAATCTGGACAATCTAACAGCGCATATAGCCCTTCCAACCCACAACACACCACACAACAACGCCAATGGCACTCGGAGCAGTTCCAGCAGTAGCATGGGCGCTTGAGGAGACATTTGTGCGAGTGTATACTCGTTGAATCAGTGGCTATATTACTCGCAATACCAAAATATATTATTTTAAGACGGCCGTTAACCATAAGAAAACTATCTGGTTTTAAATCTGAATGTATTTTGCTGGATATAGTTTACAGCCAGATTATAGTTTACAGCATTTGATGTACAAAGTTTGTTAGGATATATAAAGGTAAATTTGTTGTGTAACTTTGTAAAGCTAGCAACTTTGTTGTAAATCGACCACCTAATTGTAAAAGTTATTAAAAAAAACCATTGGATTTTAATAAAAAAACACTATATTGACTTTTGTAAAAGATGTTTATTATTTGTTATAAATATGTAAGAACAAGATCTGAATATCAATTTAATATAGAAAAAATAAAAATTCAGAATATACAAAAAATATATAAATATAGACATACCGGTTCGGATCCCTCGGTAACGTATGGAGTCTTGCCTCCCCAAGATCACAACCCATTAAACACACACTATATTAAAAAAAATATATAAATAACATTGTTTAATTTTTTACTAATTCAAGTTCGTATCTACTTATATGCATTATAATTTTTAGGAGAAAAATGTATAGATACCCACTTAGAATCTTATAGTTACACAATTATAAAAATTATAGTCGGTTTAGACCGACTATACGATACCCTATACCATGCGTTCACAGGCCCTATCTCTAAGGCCCAACTAATTGGATATAGAAAATAAGCATAAATCAAATTTGAACATGGACAGTTTTTCACCAATTTAAAAAACGTTCATCCTATGGCCGATAGACGCTTATATACTAGATTGCATCAAAATATATTCATATTTGCGAGCTGTAGTTTGATTACAAGGTTTACATGGACACAGAGACGGACGGGCGGACATTGCTAAATTAACTCACAAAGTGATTGAGCCAATCGGTATAATTAATTACAAACATCAGCACTAAGTCATTATACCCTAAACACAAAGCGAATACATTAAAATTGTAGTGGGTGTTAACTGTAACTTGTCTTCGGTTAATATATTTTCTTTTGTTAAAAGAACTTCTCCAACCGTTCCGACCAATACATTCTTTAATTCAGCATTAACTTGTCTGAAATTTGAATTGGCCATGAAAATTGGTGCGCTCTTCTTTGTTTCTGTAATTCCTCTGATATGTTCTAACTCTGCAGAATCCTTACATCCCTCTATTTGTCCGCCTCAGGAGGTTCCTCTAACACTTAAGTTTTCATGGTGGACATTTGTCACACCTAGTTTTTTTGGGCAAACAACCATTGGAGTACCTGTTGCCTAGCTTTTTTCTGTACACTAGTATTTACACATTTTCTTTTGAAACTATAATGTATATTATGTTACTTACTTTAATGCCATTATTATATATTTTTTATATTTTTATTTCAAAAATTTTATTTGTGATAAACTGTGCTGTGGAATTTTCAAAGTTTAAAAAAAATTTCTTCCCAAATTAGAATTTTTGACAGTAATAATCACAAATAAATAAAAACAATGTATACAACGTGTATAACGTGTATAAAATACAGTGTTGTATTTTTCGAGCTGTCGTCACAGTTTACATTGTGGTTCTATCATTATTGCTTGCTGCCACTAATGATGAATAATGTTACCCTTCTAAAAACTAATGCAAATTTACTGGATTACTATAAAATTGCAATTAAGGTTTTAACTTGTTAAATGTATTATTATGATTTATTTCTTGAAATGCGCATATAAAAACGGACGTTTGTTAATTATAGAGCATAAATATTATAAAAATAATACTAATGATAATAAATGTTAACCGTTTCCACAAAAATGTGCATATATGATGAACTCGGTAACTCTATTTTGTAAACACAACAAGAAGTTAATATGCCAAACTTATGGTCATATTTGTAAAAGAATTATGGAAAAACGTATGGTTTTTGTTTCTTATTAATAAATTAATATTTATTTATTAGCTAAAAAAAGTAATATAAAATGCATTGATGTGGATTTTGTAGTATTTTGGTGTTGTATTATTTGTGTGCAATATTTACATATACATACATACATATATTAAATAATAAAATAATATACATATATTCTATATATGTATATCCATAATAACCGCATGTTAGAAATAAATTGGTATATTATTTTATTTATATAAAATTCTGCAATATTTTGTTTAAGGGAAAATACAGAGTGTCACTTCATTTTGCGCAGCTTGACTATGCCACAGTAGATGGCGCCACAATTTTGTTATAATTAGCTTTGCAATAGTTATTTCTATTTTAAAATGAATGTCAGCAGTTCTACATAGTTAGTACCAGTTTACACATGAAAGTTTTCTTGCTGAAAGTCTTGAGTTTATAGGTGAGACGGGAGAGAAGAATGGCAGGAGGTACATACTTTCATGTACTCTGAAATTCTCTTTTGCTTCTTGCTTCGCAGTTGTCAAAGTGAAGTTATTTTACGCTTTCTTTCATTTTTGTTTTGTTTATGTTAAGAAAGATAATAAACTGAAATAAAGTTAATTTTAATTAAATAAAATGATAAAATAAATAGATAAAATGATAAAGTAAACATGAACAAATCTTGAATTTCAATACAAAAATTTCAGTGTGTAGACACGGATGAAAGATTAAAAGAGAATTTCAAACAGTTTCAGAAGAAAATTTCATGTATAAACCGGGACTTATATCAAATTATTATTCTGATTTACCTACAAAATATGTGATTGCGATTATATATAATTTTTAAAAATTGTTTATAATTACTAAAGCATTATTTTTCACATATATACAAAGTTGCACCTTTTAAATTTTCCATTCAAAATTAAGAAAATATCAATTCTAACAAGTAAGAGTGTTAAATTCGGCTATGCCGAATCTTTGATACCCTCTACCTCGGTTTGAGTCTTGATAATAAATGTAAATGAAAAAGTAAACAATTTGTTAAACTTAATACCAAATTATTTCAACAAATTCTTTGGGTTGGTTTTCTTCTTTTCATTATTTCGGATTTATTTCGGTGTTTGCTTTTTGGTCATCGTGGTTGCTGATCGGCATGCATTTTGGTTATACACCTATATGCATGCGTTTCCGGTTATATGACATAACTTCTCGTTTAATTTAGTTTTTGCTAATTAAATAGCTCGCCCTAACCTCCATTGCAAAGGTAATGGTTGTGTAGAGTGGCTATATGCATTAAATCGTTCTAATTGGAGATGGCTGTATAGTTTCTTTTAACTGGCCAAATATTTCTTCATTGTGGCCATATAGGTCGGATGGAGTAACAAAATAATAACCAAAAAAAAAGCTCTCTCAACTTTTTTTTAAAATATTGCCATATTTTGAAAACATAGAGAATAAATTTATAATAATAAATAATCAAATTAGGGATGAAAAACGCAAAAAACGAAAAGTCCCAAACATTTTAAATAAAATAATTTAATGTTATCTTTATTTTCTGAAAAACTTCAAATTTTCATCCAAAAAAAAATTGTGAAAATTTATATATAAATAAAAATAACATTCTCATAAAATTACGTTGACTTATGTAACAATTTTTATGTTAGCAATTCTTAAATATCATTTGAGGTTTTCTTAAATTCATTGAATTAAAATTAATATCGACAAATCTGTTTTTCTATTTATTTAAATTGTAAAGGAGTGGCATCTCTGTCAAAATAAGCGAAAAACACAAAGAATAGAAAAAAACAAATTACTTCGTGTTTGACACGATGATTTTATGTTTATGTTTAATATCTTTATTTTTTTTACTAATATTTCTGTTTATTTATTTGAAAATGAAATAATGAATTGAATATGCTATTTAATTTTTTTATTTATAAAAAAAAGTTTTTTAATTAAAGCAAAATATTTTCACTATTTCATGATTTTTATTTATGTATGACGACATTTCAACCTAAAAATTTAAGTTTTTATCGATTGGATAAACAACACAAAAATGGTTGTCGTTTAGATAACAACAACAGCTGACTTTAACAATAGCGAATATCGTTTCAAAATTTTACTGATAATTTTGCAATTTTCTTTTTTTTTACAATTCGACTATCGTTAAAAGAAGTTACTGAATCGCGGTACTGAAAAGTTATTAATATCTCCTGAATGGCAATATTTTTTTTTAAATGTAAACATTTTTAAATGTAAAGATATTTCTAAATTTAAAATTATTATTTCCGACGTTTTGATATGATTTTCTGAAACTCAATTAATATTTTCTAATTTATAATTGGAAATTTTATTTTCAGTTTTTATTATAATTGATATTTTCTTAAATTTGAATGGAAAATTTAAAAAGTGAAATTTTGTATTTATGTGAATAATAATGCTTTATTAATTATAAACAATTTTTAAAAATTAGATGTAATCGCAATCAGATATTTTATAGGTAAAGCAGAATAATAATTCTATATAACTATGTAGAACTGTTTTGTAAGCAAAAAACTCATTGACGAACTCGGTAACTCTATTTTGTAAAGACAACAAAAAGTTAACCCCCCAATCTCACATCACACTGAAATTGTAAAATCGTTGTGTACGTATTATCAACGAAAAATTGTTCGAATTAGTCGAATCCATCGCCATTAATTTTTATGCTCAAACATCTGACTGCAATCTCATTTTTAAAATGTTGTCGAAGCGTAAACTTGAAAAAATTTGTATACTTCTCTCTCTTATTTTATTTTAAGTAGAGTTACCAAGTTTATTATACAGGCACATGTTTGAGGGAAAATGTTTACATTTATTATTATTAGTATTATTTTAATAATAGTTAATAATATTTATGCTCTATAATTAACAAACTTGCGTTTTTGTATGCGGATTTCAAAAAATAAATCATTATAATAGATTTAACAAGTTAAAACTTTAATAACAATTTTACAGAATCCAGTAAATTTGCATTAAAGTTATAATAGGGTAACATTAATCATCGTTAGTGTCTGCCACTATTCGCACGAAAAATTTGGTGCCATTAGTGTGACCACTGCGGAAAATGTGTGTGTATTAGTAAAAAAAATGTGAGTGTATTGAGTTTTTCGAACTTGCAGTGTGATGTGAGATTGGTGGGTAATATGCCAAACTTATGTTCATATTTGTAAAAGAATAATGAAAAAAACGTATGAAATAAAAGACCAACCCGTGTTCCAACATTGTTCTGTATGATATCTAGTTGAAAATATTAACATTCATGTTAAAATAGAAATAACTATTGCAAAGCTAATTAGAACAAACAAAAATTATGGCGGGATCTACTGTGGCATAGTCACGCTGAGCAAAATGAAGTGACACTCTGTTAATACAAAAGAAATGTATTTTCCCCACAACAAAATAATGCAGAATTTTATGTAAATAAAATAACCGATTTATTTCTAACATGCAGTTACTATGAATATACATACATACATATATATAATATATGTACATTATTTGTATTATTTAATATGTGTATGTATGTATATTTAAATATTACACACAAAAAATACAACATCAAACGTTATTTTTGTGTTTTTCTCTTTAAATAAATTAATACATAAATTTTTTTGCTAAATTTACATTTGGGCAATTCACAACAGGTGTTGTATATTGTATGTTGTATTGAAATACACAATACAATCATTTGTTGTGAACACTCAGTTGTATTTTCATATTGTAAAACGCTTTCTTTAGTAATTTTCGATCCAACGAGGAAAGATCGCTTCGTCGCTTCTGCTATTTTGTATAAGAGAAAACACTTGTCAGTGTTTGCTTTTTGGTCGTGAGATATACCCTGGAGTTTTAGTTACGTACCTCTTGCATTTTAATTTATAATGAAAAAAAAAAATGTTAAATGTTTTGGTTGGTACTGAAAGAGAAAATATGTACATACTAAAAATATAAACATTAATTTTTATATAAATAAACTTATCGATGTATTTGCGTTATATGCATTATTTGCCATATTTTATTTTATAATTATTTATGCTGATAATATTCTATGTATTTGTTTTTTCTTTTCATAAAAACTGGCATTCACTTGGAACTGATATGTTATGATACAATATACAACATTTACTAAACATAGCAAATGAAGTTGGATCGTGTATCAGATTTTTCAGTGAAAATTACCGACAACAATTTTACACTATTGTAAAGTGATACACGATACAAGAGATACAACGATACATTACCCATTGTGAATTGCCCAATTGTTTTTTTATTAACAACTAGGTATTTTAGCATTATTTGCTTTAGATGTTGGTGAATTTTTACTCCCTTTATATTAACTCGTAGTGTCTGCTTGTCGAAAAAATTTTGGATCGATTTTAACCACTTTCCCGTGACCCAATCGATCTGAAATTTTGCAGGCAGGCTTGTGGCAATGACAGAAATGATCTAACATATTTTTTTAGTGATGCCAAAACAATGGAAACTTTTAAATTTTTCTACCAGAGTTGATAAAAAAATGTACAAAGGGTTTGTTTTTGTTATATTATTACCATAACGACCACAAAAACAACAAGTCCAGCTATGAAAACAATGCAACATTTAGAATAACAACAAGAACAATATAGAAATATCATGTTTTTCATTTTTTTTTACTTTTTCAGAGATTTCCCTGGACCTGTTCCACCGATTTTAATGATTTTTGAAGTAGAAATCTTTCCATGAATTTGGTGAATCATTCTCACTAAAAATGATCACTGTAGCTGCACTATTGAGGGCGTGATCGTGACAAGAAAAACATAGAAAATTATTTTTTTTCAAGACTTTTTTAGTTCTTCATTCAAATCTCGGGCCCTAATCGACCGATTTGGACGATTTTAAATAGCAAACTTCTCAGGATGTTAGTGAATCATTTTTATTTCAACGAGTACCCTAGCTGCCGGATTGATGCCGTCATCGTGATTTCCACAGACGGACAGACGGACATCGCTGTATCAACTCCGGTTGTTATAAGGATCACAAATATATAAATTTTATGGGGTCCAAAATTTTTTTTCTAATTATTACAAACGGAATGACAAACTTATATATACCCTCTGCACACTGGAGTGGAGGGTATAACAACTCTACAACAGCAACAATGACAGTCATATGTTTTTCAAATAGGAAAAAACTGTTTATGTGTTAGTTTCGGTCATTCCCCAGTATGCATTGAAATATTATTTCTCCAATGTTGTGAGAAAAGTTAAGTTCTTAAATTGATGTCAAATGTAATTCTCAACTTGGGTTGAACAATTTTTCTCCTTGTTTGCTTTCAACTTGAGACTTAACATTTTTTCCAATCTTTGAGAAACATTTTTACTCTCAATTGGATATCCAACACTTTTCTCCACTTGAGACCAAACATTTATTCAACTTGAATACGATTTGTGTTAAGTCTGAGATATTATTTAAATATGTCATAAATAATAAATTAAATTAAAAAATGCCAAAAAAGTACAAATAAATCATTGATATATTTTTAATTATTTCTGCTTTTTGTCGAATTTTTCAAAAAATGTACAACTAATTAATTCATTTATTTTTAATTCTAGATTTTAAAAAATGTACATAATATGTACATTTAATGTTAAATATGTACATAGTAATGTTAAATATATAATGAAATTAAATTGAAACATTAAAAAAAGTACATTGTTTTCATTTCTAAAATTAGTATAATATTTTTTAATATGGCAATTCCGTACCTTCCATTTGATACCGATTGGAAATATTTCTTTGCTATCAAGTTGAGAATCACAAATTTCTCAATTTGATAACTATGAAAATCGCCATATAAAAAATTTGCCTTTTAAGTTGAGAAGACTATATTCGAACTATGGAGGGCATTTGAGAATTAACGTTGGAGATTTGAAAAATGTATTTGATCTCAAATGCACCTCAAGTTGATAGCAAACAAAAATGTTTATTGGGACATTTATTGTAGGGTCGTTTGCACACACACAAAAAATAGAAAATAAATTGTCAATAAGCAAAGCAAGTGGCTTCGAAATTTGATGATGCCAGTTAATCATTTTTTGTTCACGCGGAATTTATAATTGGAGGAATTTTTTTCTCGAGAAATGTATTTTCCGTGAGAAAGAAATTCCTTGAGAATATTCATAATTGGGATGAATAACTTTTAATTGGAACTTTTTAGTCAGAATAAATCATAATTCTAGTTAGATATTGGTTAATATTTAATTAGAAAAAATATTGTGGTGGCATCTACGCAATTATTGAGGCAGTCACGGAAAAATTAAATGCAAGTCTGTTTTTTTTAATATAACAAAAATGGATTTTCCCTTTAACAAAATATGGCAGAATTCTTTATAAATGAAATGCAAAATGGAAAATCAATTTTGTGCTAATTCTTAACAAAATTAATAAAATATATATATGTATTATTATATTTATTAATATTTGTAATTTTATTTGACACAATTTCACACACAGTTTTACAGATCAACTGTTTTAATTAGAAGAAATATTGTGGTGGCATCTACGCAATTATTGAGGCAGTCATGGAAAAATTAAATGCAAGTCTGTTTTTTTTTAATATAACAAAAATGGATTTTCCCTTTAACAAAATATGGCAGAATTCTTTATAAATGAAATGGAAAATCAATTTTGTGCTAATTCTTAACAAAATTAATAAAATATATATATGTTTATGTATTATTATATTTATTAATATTTGTAATTTTATTTGACACAATTTCACACACAGTTCTACAGATCAACTGTTTTCAACTGATTTAGAAGTTTTCTGTTTTTGAAACAGTAGTGCCAATTTGTAACATTTTGTGATGTAATGAAAATCGCAGAATAATAAGTTAATACACAATAAAAAATATTAAATTTTTAAGTTTTATATACATATTGCAATAAAAAAAACTTTGGTAAATTTACATTGAAGATGGTCAGAAATGAATGAGAAAAAATATATAGACATTTTAGAAAAGCACATTTAATGTTAAACTTTATGCACAAAATATATGGGTTTTTGTTGTTTCGAATTTAACTGTGGCACTAAGTGAAAAGTTTTAGACCGATCGTATATTACATCTTGAGGATCCTCACCTAATATTTTCAAATATTTTAAATTCTTTTTAACTCATTTAACCTCATTACGAAAATAGTAAAACAGTAAATATGGAAAATCCACGCACTTCAAAAAATTGTTTTCTATGAAATAAATTAAAGACATTTCATATTATACAATTTTCTTTCAAAAATGTATCAATTATTGCAAATTTGAAATTTGACATATAGTATTTGTACATATATTTGTATAGATTTCGCAGTATGAAAAGAACTATTATTTCTTTATTTAGAATATATGTAAGTATTGCTCGCAAAAAAATTCAACATCATGAATGAAACACATAGACGACTGCTGGCAGCAGCATTTGTAGTCGTATAGTCAGCTACTTGATTTTTCTGAATACGACAGCAAAATATAATACAAATGCATTTTTATTTAAATATACAATTACTTTTACTTATTTAAAATGCATTAGTACAACGTAAAAATAAATAAATTAGTTTAACGCCTTTTGATTATTAATGGAATTATAGCCTTTCATTTTGCGATTTTTTTTTTAAACAAAATAAAATATTTCATAGCACTAACTTCTTTTACATATTTTGTTATATTGTAAACACTATTTTTGTTTTGTAGCCAACAAAACACACTTGCAGTTTTTTTTTCTATTTGAAGAACATATGACTGCCATTGTTGATGTTGTAGAGTTGTTTTTTTTTTTTATTTTGTTTCGTTAACTCTTTTGTATTAAAGCACCTCCAATATATGTATCCATTTTAGTTTGCAAATTCAGTATATTTATAATTTATTACTTACAGCAAAAAATAATAGAAACAATTTTATCAGTTATGCTTACGAAACTATATAAATAGACTTGAAGTTGGCTGCAAAAGCAGTAGCCTGTGTAAAGAACAAGTTAGCGACATGTAACTGTTACGTAACGTGTCAGCCTTTTTTTCACATGAAAAGTATTGGGACGTTCCGGTTACGTTCGGTAACTGTTTTAAATGATTTTCATGTAAAAAAAAACAACTGACTCGTTACGGTTACGGTTAGAAAACATTGACCTTTTATATGTATTATAATGCTATGAATGCATTTATCTTTATTTTATTTTATTTATATATTCATTTTTTTTTTGTATTGTATATTATTTTTTTTTTTATTATTATTACTATTTCATTTAATTATTTTTTTCTTTAAATAAATTAATACATAAAAATTTGTTTTTTAAATTATTGGTGAACTTTTACTCCCTTTATTTACTGCCTTTATATTAACTGGTAGTGTCTGCTTGTCGACAAAATTTTGGATCGATTTTTAGCCCCTTTCCCGTGAGCCAATCGATCTGAAATTTTGCATGCAGGCTCGTGGCAATGACAGAAATGATCTAACAAATTTTTTTAGTGATGCCAAAACAATGGAAACTTTTAAAATTTTCTACCAGAGTTCACAAAAAAATGTACAAAGGGTTTGTTTTTATTATATTATTACCACAACGACCACAAAAACAACAAGTCCAGCTATGACAACAATGCAACATTTAGAATAACAACAGGAACAATATGGAAACATCATGTTTTTCATTTTTTTTTTAATTTTTCATAGATTTACCTGGACCTGTTCCACCGATTTTAATGATTTTTGAAGTAGAAATCTTCCCATGAATTTGGTGAATCATTCTCACTAAAAATTATCACCCTAGCTATCCTATTGAGGGCGTGATCGTGACAAGAACAACATAGAAAATTATATTTTTTCAAGACTTTTTTTAGTTCTTCATTCAAATCTCGGGCCCTAATCGACCGATTTGGACGATTTTAAATAGCAAACTTTTCAGGATGTTAATGAATCATTTTTTATGCCAACGAGCACCCTAGCTGCCCGATTGATGCCGTCATCGTGATTTCCACAGACGGACAGACGGACATCGCTATATCAACTCCGGTTGTTATAAGGATCACAAATATATATATTTTATGGGGTCCAAATTTTTTTTTTCTAATTATTACAAACGGAATGACAAACTTATATATACCCTCTGCACACTGGAGTGGAGGGTATAAAAACTGGGGTTCAGATTTCCAATTATAAATTAGAAAATATCAATTGAATTTCAGAAAATCATATTAAAACGTCGGAAAAAATAACTTTTTTTTTTTTTCAATTATATATTCTTCCTTTATTACATATTTTAACAAATTTGATATTCACATATGAGATCTTATCTTTACATATAGATATTGCAACAAATAATAAATAGGATCTAAAGATATTAAAAGCATTTTTTTATTTTTTAATGATTATTAAAGGAAAATGGGAGGAAAAAACCTTTATATGATTTAATAAATTCAAATACTATCTGAAAATATTTATGTGCTTATAGAAGGTTTATTGGAAATAATAGACCTCTATAAGCATATAATTTTCAATTTGGTGATTTCTTTTTAATTTTACGTTATTTCTCTACATTCTCTTATCAGTGGGTAAGAGGAATTTTATTAATCCTTGTTATGAAATCGATAATTTTTTCATAGCCTGTTTCTTCATGAAGAAGATTTGTAGGATACTTCCAGGGCTTTTTATTTATCATTTTAAGACATTTGTTTTGTATAATTTGTAAGCGTTTTAGGTGGCAGTTAGCAGCGTCACTCCAAATAGGACACGCGTATGTTAATATTGGCCTTATAACACTTTTGAAGAGTAGATTTTTGTTTTTGGGGCTTAGAAATGACCTTCTATTTAGTAGTGGCCATAATGCTTTAAATGAATTTATAGCTTTTTGGCACGTAACCAAAATATGTTGTTTAAAAGTAAGATTTTTATCCAAGACAACTCCGAGATATTTGACATGATTAAGTACATTTATGGTATTATTTCCAATAAGAAGATGGCGTCTTGGCAGTCTTTTGGGAGATTTGTTGAATGGAAAAATTATTGCTTGGGTCTTGTTTGAATTTATTTTGATTTTCCATTTGTGAAAATATTTACTGCATTTTACAAGTCCCTTTTCCATTTTCTTCAGGAGTGCACTTGTAAGTTTGTTTGAAGAAATTAACGCAGTATCATCTGCGTAGTAAGCAACTTTCATATATTTCGGGACTTTGAAATCGGATGTATATATAGAGTAAAGCAATGGCGACAAGACTGATCCTTGAGGCAACCCTGTGGTAATGGTTTTTGGAGATGATGTTTCATTATTAATCGCAACTTTAAAGTTTCTGCCGTGAATGAAATCTGAAATAAGTTTGCATAAATATTTGGTATATTTGCATCAAGAAGGTGAAATACTAGGCCATGATGCCAAACGGTGTCAAACGCTTTTTCAATATCTAACAATATTACACCCGTTGAAGGTTTATTGTTTTTATTGGTGATTATTTGATTTTTAATTCTGTTTATTTGGTGAGTAGTGCTATGTCCTTTTTTAACTCCAAATTGTTCTTTAGCAACAATAGAATTTGACGTTACAAATTCACTAAGACGAGAATGTAGAATTTTTTCAAATATTTTACCAGTTACTTAATAGACTGATAGGTCTGTAGCTGTTTGGGTTATTTTTAGGCTTGCTAGGTTTGTTAATAGCTATAACCTTAGCATTTTTGAAATGGTTTGGGAAATAGTTGAGTTTGATGCAGTTGTTAAATATTATAACCAGTAATTTTAGGGCTTTGAGTGGTAGTTTCTTTAAGAGCAGGTCCGGAACATTGTCAACACCAGGGGATTTTGAGGGTTTTACTGATGAGACAATATTCATTACTTCTTCAAGAGATGTATAAGTAGCTGATTCAGAACTGGGATTTTCCTTCTTAAAATTATTTACTGTTGAATTTATTAATGTATCCGCTGAATGGTTGTAGTTCGAAGTGAGGTTATTTGCTTGGACAAATGTATTTGCCAGGACTTCAGCCTTGTCCTTATCAGATGTTATTTTTGTATTTCCAACTTTAAAGTGGGAGATTTGATTTTTTCCTTTTCCTCGCAAGTTCCTGCTTATTTTCCAAAATGATTTATCACCTGGTTTTAAATTGGATAATAATTGACACCATTTCTTATTACGTTCCGAATTAATACTTTTATCAATCATGTTACTTAGAAACTTAGTACATTGATTATAAAAAGGTTTGCTCGGCTATATTTGAAGATCGTTGGCTTTTTCTTTTAAAGCTTCTTCTTAGTTTTATATATTTCACAGTACTTTCTGGTAATGTGTAATTATTTTGTTGAGTTATTTTAGGTGTAGACACATCCCTTGCTTCGAAAACTACATTTATAAATTTTTGTATTTCCTGATCAATTACTACTTTGGTATTATATACAACGAATTTAGCGTGATTTTATTGTCTAAAAAATTCATATAAATGTTCCAGTTGGTTGCACTATAATCATAATAATTGAGGTCAACCTGCAAGGCCATTGATCTTTTACGTGTACATATAATGGGGCGATGGTCTGATGGTATTTCGTAATCCATTGTTTTTACGTCTATATTTAAAGCAGAGTTGCTTAAAATAAAATCGACTGTGGATGCTTCGCGATTGTGTTGATGGGGGAATAGGGTTGGACTATTAGGATGGTGTATGAAAAAATTGCTTGATTGCTGTAAGTTGTTGAGTGCAATTCCTGCAGTATTATTTAAACGCAATTCCAAGAACAATGTTTGGCATTTAGGTCACCAAAAACTATATATTCTTTGGTGGAAGTTGTTATGTTCAAGATATCAGCACAGAAGTTATGGGTATATTTTGGTGAATATAACGAAGATACAACAATAGGTCTATTATTTATAACTTCAATTGAGATGTTTTCGATTGATGAGGTGTTTGATATAAAGAGGTTTTTATGAGCGACAGATTTATGAATTAACAGAGCTACTCCTCCTCCTCTTGCATCTGTTCTGTCACTTCTATATAAATAATAATTTTTAAAATAGGGTCTGATTTTCTGAAAAAAAATGTTTCATTTAAAGACGCTACTTTAATATTTTCTCGTTCAATTAGTATCTCAAATTGTTTTAATTTAGAAAAGTTTGAAATGCCATTAGCATTTTGAATTCGTTTAAATTATTAGTATAATCCATGGGCGTATTTTACCATTGACATTACAACTTTGAGTTGTTGTACTTTTGAAGTGCACCTATGCAAATCACCCATAGCTGTAGTGAAAATATCAAAAAGCTCATCAATGCTAAAAAAATCCTTGTTTGTTTTCAGCTGGTTAGCATATGTAGCTTTGCTGTTATTATTGATGTTATTGTTACAATTTGTGTTGTTACTTAAATTTGGGAAATCAACCTTTGATTGAAATTAAAAATTTTGTTGTTGCCTGCTGTTGTTATGACTTTTGGAAGTTACTCTTGTTCTAGTTTCCAAATAGAGAGAACGTAACGGACAGTTGATGTCGTTTGCAGAGTGATCAGTTCTCTCTTTTCCATGTTTTTTGCAATTAAAGCATGTAAAAAGAGCTGGTCTTTTTTCATTTGTGTTAAACGGACACACACTTGTATGATGTTCTGCACATATCATACACGCAGCACTTCGATGGCAATGTTCACCGCCATGGCCATGCATTAAGCAGTTCCATCATTGAGTTGGTCTGCTCCTGGATTTCGATTTGTATTTTTTCCAAGAAATTATAATTTTGGAAATTGTTCGTACATGTTTTAAGGCGGTTGGATTATAATTTTTACGAACAAATTCAACTTAATAAACTGTATTATTGTTTTAACTGAATTTGGTGACTATTTCAGTTACGGAAGAGGGGGATAGGTTGTAGTTTTTTAACTCCTTGGAGATTAGAGTACAACTATTTAAAATTAAAAACAAGTGTATATTTTTGTTTTTGCAATTGCCTATTCTTGATCTCATTTGAACTCACGTGGTAGACAATCCAGCTTAAAACAAGAATGAAAATTTAGCGATGGCCCGAGGCGCCAAATCTTCATCAAAAAGAAAGCTTTTGAATAACAAGATGACAAAACTTCCTCCGGATTTTGTTAACCCGGGACGTAACTCCCGTATCAAATATTAACAATGTTAAGGAACACAAACCTTCACCCATTGTTGTAGAAGCTAACGCTTCATTTACAGAAATACAAAAGCTGCTTGGTAAGGATTGTATTTTCAAACGTACTTCAATTGGTACCAAAATTTTTGCTCCAAGTAATAAAATGTACGAATGCTACAAACAAATACTTAAAGAGAATAAGATGGAGTTTCATTCTTATGGCTCCAAAGAAAATAGGTTGTACACCACCTTTTTGCACGGTTTACTCAGTGGAAGAACGTGTAAAACTTTTTGAATTTTATTATTTTTCCGGACGAGCAATTGTTACAACGCAAAGAAAATACCGTCAGCATTTTAATACTGCAGAGGCTCCCAGTATAAACATGATAAGAAGCTTAATGACCCGTTATGAGAATTTGGGTTCAGTGGGTAATGAACTACGAAGAAATGTTGTACGTCCTGTTCGCACTGAACAAGCTATAGAAGCTGTACGAGAAAGTGTTAACACGGATGCAACTGTGCAACGAGCTACTCAATTGAACATCTAAAGAACATCGCTACGACGTATTCTAAAAGTTTATCTGAAGATGTTTCCATATAAAATTCAATTGGCCTAAGAATTATTGCCGAGGGATGCACCACAACGGCTACAATATGCCAATAGATTGGTTTTGCTAGCGACAGAAAATGCAAATTTGTGAATAAGCAGAACTGCCGAATTTGGGGTACAGAGAATCCGAGGGCATTGCATCAGCGACAATTACATCCTGTCAGATGCACTATTTGGTGTGCAATCATGGCTGATAAAGTTATTGATCCATATTTCTTCGAAAATGAACTTAATGAGCCTCAAACCGTCTCTGGGGTTGTATACCGGACCATGTTGGAAAATTTTTTACGTCCGATAGTTCTCAATAATCGTAACATATGGTTCCAGCAAGATGGAGCTACAGCTCATACCGCAAGAGCCACAATGGCAATTCTGCGAGAACTTTTCGAATACCGAATAATTTCAAAAAATGCAGATTTCGCGTGGCCACCTCGTTCTCCAGATTTGACGGCCCCAGATTTTTTTTTTTTTTGTGGGGTTTCTTGAAGGAACGAGTTTACGTCAACAAACCACAAAATATTCGGGAGCTAATGCAGAATATTCGCACAGAAATTGCTCACTTGCAGTCAGAAACGTTGCGCAACGTAATGCAAAATGTATTGAGTAGAGCCATTAACTGCCAACAATTTTTTTCAATTTTCAATTAAATATTCTTCCTTTATTTACATATTTTAACAAATTTTGATATTTACATATGAGATCTTATCTTTACATATAGATATTGCAACAAATAATACATAGGATCTAGAGATATTAAATAGTTTTTATATTATTTTTAATGATTTTTAAAGGAAAATGGGAGGAAAAAACCTTTATATGATTTAATAAATTCAAATACTATCTGAAAATATTTATATGCTTATAGAAGGTTTATTGGAAATAATAGACCTCTATAAGCATATAATTTTCAATTTGGTGATTTCTTTTTAATTTTACGTTATTTCTCTACATTCTCTTATGAGTGGGTAAGAAGAATTTTCAATTTTGGCAAAGTAATTGTTATTAATCTTTGTTATGAAATCGATAATTTTTTCATAACCTGTTTCTTCATGAAGAAGATTTGTAGGATACCTCCAGGGCTTTTTATTTATCATTTTAAGACATTTGTTTTGTATAATTTGTAAGCGTTTTAGGTGGCAGTTGGCAGCGTCACTCCAAATAGGACACGCGTATGTTAATATTGGCCTTATAACACTTTTGAAGAGTAGATTTTTGTTTTGGTGGTTTAGAAATGACCTTCTATTTAGTAGTGGCCATAATGCTTTAAATGATTTTATAGCTTTTTGGCACGTAGCCATAATATGTTGTTTAAATGTAAGCTTCTTGTCCAAGACAACTCCGAGATATTTGACATCGTTAAGTACATTTATGGTATTATTTCCAATAAGAAGATGACGTCTTGGCAGTCTTTTGGGAGATTTGTTGAATGGAAAAATTATTGCTTGGGTCTTATTTGGATTAATTTTGATTTTCCATTTGTGGAAATATTTACTGCAATTTACAAGTCCTTTTTCCATTTTCTTCAGGAGTGCACTTGTAAGTTTGTTTGAAGAAATTAACGCAGTATCATCTGCGTAATAAGCAATTTTCATATATTTTGGGACTTTAAAATCGGATGTATATATCGAGTAAAGCAATGGCGACAAGACTGATCCTTGAGGTAACCCTGAGGTAATGGTTTTTGGAGTTGATGTTTCATTATTAATCGCAACTTTAAAGCTTCTGTCGTGAATGAAATCTGAAATAAGTTTACATAGATATTTTGGTATATTTGCATCAATAAGTTTAAATAAGAGGCCATTATGCCAAACGGTGTCAAACGCTTTTTCAATATCTAACAATATTACACCCGTTGAACGTTTATTGTTTTTATTGGTGATTATTTGATTTTTAATTCTGTTTATTTGGTGAGTAGTGCTATGTCCTTTTTTAAATACAAATTGTTCTTTAGCAACAATAGAATTGGTCGTTACAAATTCACTAAGACGAGAATGTAGAATTTTTTCAAATATTTTACCAAAGTTACTTAATAGACTGATAGGTCTGTAGCTGTTTGGGTTATTTTTTGGCTTGCTAGGTTTGTTGATAGCTATAACCTTAGCATTTTTGAAATGGTTTGGAAAATAGTTGAGTTTGATGCAGCTGTTAAATATTATAACCAGTAATTTTAGAGCTTTGAGTGGTAGTTTCTTTAAGAGCAGGTTGGGAACATTGTCAAAACTAGGGGATTTTGAGGGTTTTATTGATGAGACAATATTCATTACTTCTTCAAGAGATGTATAAATTGCAGATTCAGAACTGGGGTTTTCCTTCTTAAAATTATTTACTGTTGTATTTATTAGTGTAGCTGCCGAGTGGTTATAGTTCGAAGTGAGGTTATTTGCTTGGACAAATGTATTTGCCAGGACTTCAGCCTTGTCCTTATCAGATGTTATTTTTGTATTTCCAACTTTAAAGTGGGAGATTTGATTTTTTCCTTTTCCTCGCAAGTTCCTGCTTATTTTCCAAAATGATTTATCACCTGGTTTTAAATTGGATAATAATTAACACCATTTCTTATTACGTTCCGAATTAATACTTTTATCAATCATGTTACTTAGAAACTTCTTAGTTTTATATATTTCACAGTACTTTCTGGTAATGTGTAATTATTTTGTTGAGTTATTTTAGGTGTAGACACATCCCTTGCTTCGAAAACTACATTTATAAATTTTTGTATTTCCTGATCAATTACTACTTTGGTATTATATACAACGAATTTAGCGTGATTTTATTGTCTAAAAAATTCATATAAATGTTCCAGTTGGTTGCACTATAATCATAATAATTGAGGTCAACCTGCAAGGCCATTGATCTTTTACGTGTACATATAATGGGGCGATGGTCTGATGGTATTTCGTAATCCATTGTTTTTACGTCTATATTTAAAGCAGAGTTGCTTAAAATAAAATCGACTGTGGATGCTTCGCGATTGTGTTGATGGGGGAATAGGGTTGGACTATTAGGATGGTGTATGAAAAAATTGCTTGATTGCTGTAAGTTGTTGAGTGCAATTCCTGCAGTATTATTTAAACGCAATTCCAAGAACAATGTTTGGCATTTAGGTCACCAAAAACTATATATTCTTTGGTGGAAGTTGTTATGTTCAAGATATCAGCACAGAAGTTATGGGTATATTTTGGTGAATATAACGAAGATACAACAATAGGTCTATTATTTATAACTTCAATTGAGATGTTTTCGATTGATGAGGTGTTTGATATAAAGAGGTTTTTATGAGCGACAGATTTATGAATTAACAGAGCTACTCCTCCTCCTCTTGCATCTGTTCTGTCACTTCTATATAAATAATAATTTTTAAAATAGGGTCTGATTTTCTGAAAAAAAATGTTTCATTTAAAGACGCTACTTTAATATTTTCTCGTTCAATTAGTATCTCAAATTGTTTTAATTTAGAAAAGTTTGAAATGCCATTAGCATTTTGAATTCGTTTAAATTATTAGTATAATCCATGGGCGTATTTTACCATTGACATTACAACTTTGAGTTGTTGTACTTTTGAAGTGCACCTATGCAAATCACCCATAGCTGTAGTGAAAATATCAAAAAGCTCATCAATGCTAAAAAAATCCTTGTTTGTTTTCAGCTGGTTAGCATATGTAGCTTTGCTGTTATTATTGATGTTATTGTTACAATTTGTGTTGTTACTTAAATTTGGGAAATCAACCTTTGATTGAAATTAAAAATTTTGTTGTTGCCTGCTGTTGTTATGACTTTTGGAAGTTACTCTTGTTCTAGTTTCCAAATAGAGAGAACGTAACGGACAGTTGATGTCGTTTGCAGAGTGATCAGTTCTCTCTTTTCCATGTTTTTTGCAATTAAAGCATGTAAAAAGAGCTGGTCTTTTTTCATTTGTGTTAAACGGACACACACTTGTATGATGTTCTGCACATATCATACACGCAGCACTTCGATGGCAATGTTCACCGCCATGGCCATGCATTAAGCAGTTCCATCATTGAGTTGGTCTGCTCCTGGATTTCGATTTGTATTTTTTCCAAGAAATTATAATTTTGGAAATTGTTCGTACATGTTTTAAGGCGGTTGGATTATAATTTTTACGAACAAATTCAACTTAATAAACTGTATTATTGTTTTAACTGAATTTGGTGACTATTTCAGTTACGGAAGAGGGGGATAGGTTGTAGTTTTTTAACTCCTTGGAGATTAGAGTACAACTATTTAAAATTAAAAACAAGTGTATATTTTTGTTTTTGCAATTGCCTATTCTTGATCTCATTTGAACTCACGTGGTAGACAATCCAGCTTAAAACAGGAATGAAAATTTAGCGATGGCCCGAGGCGCCAAATCTTCATCAAAAAGAAAGCTTTTGAATAACAAGATGACAAAACTTCCTCCGGATTTTGTTAACCCGGGACGTAACTCCCGTATCAAATATTAACAATGTTAAGGAACACAAACCTTCACCCATTGTTGTAGAAGCTAACGCTTCATTTACAGAAATACAAAAGCTGCTTGGTAAGGATTGTATTTTCAAACGTACTTCAATTGGTACCAAAATTTTTGCTCCAAGTAATAAAATGTACGAATGCTACAAACAAATACTTAAAGAGAATAAGATGGAGTTTCATTCTTATGGCTCCAAAGAAAATAGGTTATACACCACCTTTTTGCACGGTTTACTCAGTGGAAGAACGTGTAAAACTTTTTGAATTTTATTATTTTTCCGGACGAGCAATTGTTACAACGCAAAGAAAATACCGTCAGCATTTTAATACTGCAGAGGCTCCCAGTATAAACATGATAAGAAGCTTAATGACCCGTTATGAGAATTTGGGTTCAGTGGGTAATGAACTACGAAGAAATGTTGTACGTCCTGTTCGCACTGAACAAGCTATAGAAGCTGTACGAGAAAGTGTTAACACGGATGCAACTGTGCAACGAGCTACTCAATTGAACATCTAAAGAACATCGCTACGACGTATTCTAAAAGTTTATCTGAAGATGTTTCCATATAAAATTCAATTGGCCTAAGAATTATTGCCGAGGGATGCACCACAACGGCTACAATATGCCAATAGATTGGTTTTGCTAGCGACAGAAAATGCAAATTTGTGAATAAGCAGAACTGCCGAATTTGGGGTACAGAGAATCCGAGGGCATTGCATCAGCGACAATTACATCCTGTCAGATGCACTATTTGGTGTGCAATCATGGCTGATAAAGTTATTGATCCATATTTCTTCGAAAATGAACTTAATGAGCCTCAAACCGTCTCTGGGGTTGTATACCGGACCATGTTGGAAAATTTTTTACGTCCGATAGTTCTCAATAATCGTAACATATGGTTCCAGCAAGATGGAGCTACAGCTCATACCGCAAGAGCCACAATGGCAATTCTGCGAGAACTTTTCGAATACCGAATAATTTCAAAAAATGCAGATTTCGCGTGGCCACCTCGTTCTCCAGATTTGACGGCCCCAGATTTTTTTTTTTTGTGGGGTTTCTTGAAGGAACGAGTTTACGTCAACAAACCACAAAATATTCGGGAGCTAATGCAGAATATTCGCACAGAAATTGCTCACTTGCAGTCAGAAACGTTGCGCAACGTAATGCAAAATGTATTGAGTAGAGCCATTAACTGCCAACAATTTTTTTCAATTTTCAATTAAATATTCTTCCTTTATTTACATATTTTAACAAATTTTGATATTTACATATGAGATCTTATCTTTACATATAGATATTGCAACAAATAATACATAGGATCTAGAGATATTAAATAGTTTTTATATTATTTTTAATGATTTTTAAAGGAAAATGGGAGGAAAAAACCTTTATATGATTTAATAAATTCAAATACTATCTGAAAATATTTATATGCTTATAGAAGGTTTATTGGAAATAATAGACCTCTATAAGCATATAATTTTCAATTTGGTGATTTCTTTTTAATTTTACGTTATTTCTCTACATTCTCTTATCAGTGGGTAAGAAGAATTTTCAATTTTGGCAAAGTAATTGTTATTAATCTTTGTTATGAAATCGATAATTTTTTCATAACCTGTTTCTTCATGAAGAAGATTTGTAGGATACCTCCAGGGCTTTTTATTTATCATTTTAAGACATTTGTTTTGTATAATTTGTAAGCGTTTTAGGTGGCAGTTGGCAGCGTCACTCCAAATAGGACACGCGTATGTTAATATTGGCCTTATAACACTTTTGAAGAGTAGATTTTTGTTTTGGTGGTTTAGAAATGACCTTCTATTTAGTAGTGGCCATAATGCTTTAAATGATTTTATAGCTTTTTGGCACGTAGCCATAATATGTTGTTTAAATGTAAGCTTCTTGTCCAAGACAACTCCGAGATATTTGACATCGTTAAGTACATTTATGGTATTATTTCCAATAAGAAGATGACGTCTTGGCAGTCTTTTGGGAGATTTGTTGAATGGAAAAATTATTGCTTGGGTCTTATTTGGATTAATTTTGATTTTCCATTTGTGGAAATATTTACTGCAATTTACAAGTCCTTTTTCCATTTTCTTCAGGAGTGCACTTGTAAGTTTGTTTGAAGAAATTAACGCAGTATCATCTGCGTAATAAGCAATTTTCATATATTTTGGGACTTTAAAATCGGATGTATATATCGAGTAAAGCAATGGCGACAAGACTGATCCTTGAGGTAACCCTGAGGTAATGGTTTTTGGAGTTGATGTTTCATTATTAATCGCAACTTTAAAGCTTCTGTCGTGAATGAAATCTGAAATAAGTTTACATAGATATTTTGGTATATTTGCATCAATAAGTTTAAATAAGAGGCCATTATGCCAAACGGTGTCAAACGCTTTTTCAATATCTAACAATATTACACCCGTTGAACGTTTATTGTTTTTATTGGTGATTATTTGATTTTTAATTCTGTTTATTTGGTGAGTAGTGCTATGTCCTTTTTTAAATACAAATTGTTCTTTAGCAACAATAGAATTGGTCGTTACAAATTCACTAAGACGAGAATGTAGAATTTTTTCAAATATTTTTGCCAAAGTTACTTAATAGACTGATAGGTCTGTAGCTGTTTGGGTTATTTTTTGGCTTGCTAGGTTTGTTGATAGCTATAACCTTAGCATTTTTGAAATGGTTTGGAAAATAGTTGAGTTTGATGCAGCTGTTAAATATTATAACCAGTAATTTTAGAGCTTTGAGTGGTAGTTTCTTTAAGAGCAGGTTGGGAACATTGTCAAAACTAGGGGATTTTGAGGGTTTTATTGATGAGACAATATTCATTACTTCTTCAAGAGATGTATAAATTGCAGATTCAGAACTGGGGTTTTCCTTCTTAAAATTATTTACTGTTGTATTTATTAGTGTAGCTGCCGAGTGGTTATAGTTCGAAGTGAGGTTATTTGCTTGGACAAATGTATTTGCCAGGACTTCAGCCTTGTCCTTATCAGATGTTATTTTTGTATTTCCAACTTTAAAGTGGGAGATTTGATTTTTTCCTTTTCCTCGCAAGTTCCTGCTTATTTTCCAAAATGATTTATCACCTGGTTTTAAATTGGATAATAATTAACACCATTTCTTATTACGTTCCGAATTAATACTTTTATCAATCATGTTACTTAGAAACTTAGTACATTGATTATAAAAAGTTTGCTCGGCTATATTTGAAGATCGTTGGCTTTTTCTTTTAAAGCTTCTTCTTAGTTTAATATATTTCACAGTACTTTCTGGTAATGTGTAATTCTTTTGTTGAGTTATTTTAAGTGTAGACACATCCCTTGCTTCGAAAACTACATTTATAAATTTTTGTATTTCCTGATCAATTACTACTTTGGTATTATATACAACGAATTTAGCGTGATTTTATTGTCTAAAAAATTCATACAAATGTTCCAATTGGTTGCACTATAATAATAATAATTGAGGTCAACCTGCAAGGCCATTGATCTTTTACGTGTACATATAATGGGGCGATGGTCTGATGGTATTTCGTAATCCATTGTTTTTACGTCTATATTTGAAGCAGAGTTGCTTAAAATAATATCGACTGTGGATGCTTCGCGATTGTGTTGATGGGGGAATAGGGTTGGACTATTAGGGTAGTGAATGAAAAATTGCTTGATTGCTGTAAGTTGTTGAGTGCAATTCCTGCAGTATTATTTGAACGGCAATTTCAAGAACAATGTTTGGCATTTAGGTCACCAAAAAATATTCTTTGGTGAAAGGTGTTAGGTTCAAGATATCAGCACAGAAGTTATGAGTATATCTTGGTGAATATAACGAAGATGCAACAATAGGTCTATTATTTATAATAACTTCAATTGAGATGTTTTCGATTCATGATGTATTTGATATAAAGAGGTTTTTATGAGCGACAGATTTATGAATTAACAGAGCTACTCCTCCTCCTCTTGCATCTGTTCTGTCACTTCTATATAAATAATAATTTTTGAAATAGGGTCTATGATTTTCTGAAAAAAATGTTTCATTCAAAGACGCTATTTTAATATTTTCTCGTTCAATTAGTATCTCAAATTGTTTTAATTTAGAAAAGTTTGAAATGCCATTAGCATTCAAGTGAAGCATTTTGAATTCGTTTAAATTATTAGTATAATCCATGGGCGTATTTTACCATTGACATTACAACTTTGATTTGTTGTACTTTTGAAGTGCACCTATGCATATCATCCATAGCTGTAGTGAAAATATCAAAAAGCTCATCAATGCTAAATAAATCGTTGTTTGTTTTCAGCTGGTTAGCATATGTAGCTTTGCTGTTATTATTGATGTTATTGTTACAATTTGTGTTGTTACTTAAATTTGGGAAATCAACCTTTGATTGAAATTAAAAATTTTGTTGTTGCCTGCTGTTGTTATGACTTTTGGAAGTTACTCTTGTTCTAGTTTCCAAATAGAGAGAACGTAACGGACAGTTGATGTCGTTTGCAGAGTGATCAGTTCTCTCTTTTCAATGTTTTTTGCAATTAAAGCATGTAAAAACAGCTGGTCTTTTTTCATTTGTGTTAAACGGACACACACTTGTATGATGTTGTTCTGCACATATCATACAAGCAGCACTACGATGACAATGTTCACCGCCATGGCCATACATTAAGCAGTTCCAGCATTGAGTTGGTTTATTTCTGGATCTAGATTTGTATTTTTTCCAGGAAATTATTATATTTGAAATTGTTCTTACGTTTCTTAAGGCAGTTGGGTTAAAATTTTTTCGTACAAATTGAACTTTGTAAACTGCATTGTTGTTCGAACTGAATTTGGTGACTATTTCAGCTACAGAAGAAGGGGACAGGTTGTAGTTTTTTAGCTCTGCGGTGATGTCCTCAGTTTTTATGCGGGGTAAACCTTGTAAAAAAGTGGTGTATAACCTATTATCTTTGGAGCCATAAGAGTGAAACTCCAACTTACTCTCTTTAAGAATTTGCTTGTAGCATTCGAACATTTCTTTACTTGGAGCAAAAATTTTTGTACCAATTGAAGTACGTTTGAAAATACAATCTTTACCAAGTAGTTTTTGTATTTCTGTAAATGAGGCATTAGCTTCAACGACAATAGGTGGAGGTTTGTGTTGTTTAACCTCGTTAATATTTGATACAGGAGTTACGTCCATATCATTAAGGCCAGCAAGCAGGCTAAATCTGTTGCTTGAAGTTGACGGGATATTTGGGTTAAAACCCGGAGGAAGTTTTGTCATCTTCTTGTTGGCAAGGCGCTTTCTTTTTGATGAAGATTTGGCCCCTCGGGCCATCGCTAGATTTTTTATTCCTGTTTTAGGCTGAATTGACTATCACGTGAGTTCAAATGAGATCAAGAATAGGCAATTGCAAAAACAAAAATATACACTTGTTATTAATTTTAAATAGTTGTACTCTAAGCGCTTTAATTATTTACACGACCGTTCGTAAAGAGAATTAGATTCGCACTGATTAACTGCCAACAGTAAAATGGACACCATCTAAAAGATGTAATTTTTCATACTTAGCTTAAAAAAAATTTATAATTTATACTTTAATTTGCAAAAAAAAAAATTAAATAAAAAAATTTAAAAATAAATTATAAGCATTTCAAATCGGTCAGTCAAACTTGGCCCACCCTGTATATTATTTTTCACAATTTTTGTGGATGAAAATTTGAAGTTTGTCAGAAACCAAAGATAACAAATTATCTTATTTTACATTTTTGGCATCCCTTATCCTTCATGATGTCTTCAAAATTTGACTTCATGGTAGGCAAAGTAAAACCCAAAAAATTGAAGTTCGATAATAATTCCCAGGTAGTATTATTTGGAGTCAATAAATGAAAATATATTTTATTAAAAAATTTAACTCAAAATCAAAAGTTGGCATCACAGGGTTACATTTTGTATTGTATTGTGTTATTTTGTGTAACCACAAAATTAATAGAGAAAACTCCCTTTTAATTGTAAAAAAATTTATTTTCCAAATATGGCAATATTTAAACAAAAAAATTGAGAGAGCTTTTTCGCAATGAAGGTTAGGGTGAGCTATTTAATTTGCAAAAACTTTAAATTAAACGAGAGGTTATATCATATAACCGGAAACGCATGCATATAGGTATATAACCTAAATGGGAACAAGTTGACTTTAGGAGCAACTCTCCGATTTTTTTTAGGGGGGTAGGGGCTTTTGGGATGATTGTAGGAAAATATTTTTTTTCGTCGGTCAGGCCTTTTTCCCGAGTTATGGACTTCCGAAGTTTTGGCATGGACTTGTATATAACTTTGTTATTTACTATCGGATTTCAGCGATATATATATATCATTTGAAAGCTTACTTGAGTGCCTTTCATTTGGTATTTTTAAATTTTAAATCTATTAACCCATTATAAACTTATAAAGGTGTTCTCCTATGACTGCCTCCTCCCGGGATTCTAATAAAAGAAAGGGAGGTTCAATTGGTTTGGCGGCTGCAAGTTTAGATTTAGGAAATGTAATTAATAAAATTAAAAGTTCAAGCTAATTTTTGTTGTTTCTTTAGGACTCTTCAAAATATGTCAGTGAATTCGTTAGTCCCATTCTCAATTGTTTAAACGATCAAGATTTACGTGTCCGGTATTTTGCGTGTGATCCTTGTATAACGTGGTGGCACGTCCTTCATTATACCCTTCTTTCCCGATTTATTTGCTGCTCGCATCTTGTGGCCTATTCCTGTTGGATCGTTTACTTAAAGATATTGTTATTGAATCTTCACAAACTTTCAATCTAGAAGCTTTTATACCTCTTCTTAAGGAACGCATTTATGTAAAGAATTATATAGTACGACAATATGTTATATCCTGGATTTCGGTTGTGAATACTATACCAGAAAATAATACGGTTATCTATTTGACTGATATTATTGATGGACTTTTTATGATGTTGGAAGATAATACTGCTGGACTGAAGACTTGAAGTCAAATATACGTAATATAATTCATCAAGTGATCAATGTATTTATAGTTTTAATAATAATTAGTATTGTACTTTTCGTTTTTACTTTTTCAATTAACCTCAATACATTAGGTTATGGGCCCAGATGTCGTTGATAAAATTGTAATTTAAAAAAAGTGAATATATAGCTGAACTTTCCAATTTTTTTTGCGTGAGCGACGAACTGAGCGACATGGTCTCTCTTTTAGTCGTCCACGATTTTCGTGACATTTGTTCGAAAAAGTCTTTGACGATTTGTTCCGGCCGTCCTACATTTGTCTTTAAAGACTTTACACTGTCATGCACCCATCATTAGGGATGTCTTGAAGACGTGGCCAACTGGGTATGGTGGTATTAGTGAAAATTTGTTAATATTAGTGCGTTTACACTAAGGAAAATCTAGTAGATTTTAGTTGAAATCTGTTTCAAAATCTATACCGTTTACATCTAACTTTTTGACATTTTGTGAGACTTTGTTTCCACAACAATAAACAGCTGATTATAATAAAACATGTAAACTAGAAATACCAAAAATAAACAAAACAATAGGAAAATGGAAATATGGAAAATTCTAAAAAGTAAAAGATTTTATTATTATATTATGCATCAAGAATGAAAAAAGCACAAGCTGAAGCACAAATTTTGCGGAAAAAAAACATCAGCATTTGTTAAATGTATTGTTTGAACAACAAAAACAAATGCATTTTCCACAATTATTATATAGCAGATTGGAATGAGCACATATAAGAATCAAACGTTGTAACTTTTATTACTAAATATTTTTTTATTATAGATTCGTCATTTTTTTTTTTTTTTTGTTAATAATTAATATTTTATTTCCTTTTTATTCAACTTGTTTGCATTTGTCTTTAAATGTCTATTTTTCAGTCACTGCGTTGTAATTTTCTACCACAATATTAAAAAAAAAAACACAGTAGTATCATTTGGTAGTGCCCAAGTTTGACAAGATTTTGTGAGACTGCACAAATCTAGTAACAAGGTAGATTTTGTTTTGTATGGGAAATCTAGTAAAACTGAGCTAGATTTCGCTCGAAATCTCGTATATACTAGATTTTGCTTAAATGTAGACGCACTGTATGAGTGACACCGACGATGCTTTATGGATATTTGATTAATATTTGATACAGGAGTTACGTCCATATCATTAAGGCCAGCAAGCAGGCTAAATCTGTTGCTTGAAGTTGACGGGATATTTGGGTTAAAACCCGGAGGAATTAAAATTAATAGAGAAAACTCCCTTTTAATTGTAAAAAAATTTATTTTCCAAATATGGCAATATTTAAACAAAAAAATTGAGAGAGCTTTTTCGCAATGAAGGTTAGGGTGAGCTATTTAATTTGCAAAAACTTTAAATTAAACGAGAGGTTATATCATATAACCGGAAACGCATGCATATAGGTATATAACCTAAATGGGAACAAGTTGACTTTAGGAGCAACTCTCCGATTTTTTTTAGGGGGGTAGGGGCTTTTGGGATGATTCTAGGAAAATATTTTTTTTCGTCGGTCAGGCCTTTTTCCCGAGTTATGGACTTCCGAAGTTTTGGCATGGACTTGTATATAACTTTGTTATTTACTATCGGATTTCAGCGATATATATATATATCATTTGAAAGCTTACTTGAGTGCCTTTCATTTGGTATTTTTAAATTTTAAATCTATTAACCCATTATAAACTTATAAAGGTGTTCTCCTATGACTGCCTCCTCCCGGGATTCTAATAAAAGAAAGGGAGGTTCAATTGGTTTGGCGGCTGCAAGTTTAGATTTAGGAAATGTAATTAATAAAATTAAAAGTTCAAGCTAATTTTTGTTGTTTCTTTAGGACTCTTCAAAATATGTCAGTGAATTCGTTAGTCCCATTCTCAATTGTTTAAACGATCAAGATTTACGTGTCCGGTATTTTGCGTGTGATCCTTGTATAACGTGGTGGCACGTCCTTCATTATACCCTTCTTTCCCGATTTATTTGCTGCTCGCATCTTGTGGCCTATTCCTGTTGGATCGTTTACTTAAAGATATTGTTATTGAATCTTCACAAACTTTCAATCTAGAAGCTTTTATACCTCTTCTTAAGGAACGCATTTATGTAAAGAATTATATAGTACGACAATATGTTATATCCTGGATTTCGGTTGTGAATACTATACCAGAAAATAATACGGTTATCTATTTGACTGATATTATTGATGGACTTTTTATGATGTTGGAAGATAATACTGCTGGACTGAAGACTTGAAGTCAAATATACGTAATATAATTCATCAAGTGATCAATGTATTTATAGTTTTAATAATAATTAGTATTGTACTTTTCGTTTTTACTTTTTCAATTAACCTCAATACATTAGGTTATGGGCCCAGATGTCGTTGATAAAATTGTAATTTAAAAAAAGTGAATATATAGCTGAACTTTCCAATTTTTTTTGCGTGAGCGACGAACTGAGCGACATGGTCTCTCTTTTAGTCGTCCACGATTTTCGTGACATTTGTTCGAAAAAGTCTTTGACGATTTGTTCCGGCTGTCCTACATTTGTCTTTAAAGACTTTACATTGTCATGCACCCATCATAAGGGATGTCTTGAAGACGTGGCCAACTGGGTATGGTGGTATTAGTGAAAATTTGTTAATATTAGTGCGTTTACACTAAGGAAAATCTAGTAGATTTTAGTTGAAATCTGTTTCAAAATCTATACCGTTTACATCTAACTTTTTGACATTTTGTGAGACTTTGTTTCCACAACAATAAACAGCTGATTATAATAAAACATGTAAACTAGAAATACCAAAAATAAACAAAACAATAGGAAAATGGAAATATGGAAAATTCTAAAAAGTAAAAGATTTTATTATTATATTATGCATCAAGAATGAAAAAAGCACAAGCTGAAGCACAAATTTTGCGGAAAAAAACATCAGCATTTGTTAAATGTATTGTTTGAACAACAAAAACAAATGCATTTTCCACAATTATTATATAGCAGATTGGAATGAGCACATATAAGAATCAAACGTTGTAACTTTTTAATTACTAAATATTTTTTTATTATAGATTCGTCATTTTTTTTTTTTTGTTAATAATTAATATTTTATTTCCTTTTTATTCAACTTGTTTGCATTTGTCTTTAAATGTCTATTTTTCAGTCACTGCGTTGTAATTTTCTACCACAATATTAAAAAAAAAAACACAGTAGTATCATTTGGTAGTGCCCAAGTTTGACAAGATTTTGTGAGACTGCACAAATCTAGTAACAAGGTAGATTTTGTTTTGTATGGGAAATCTAGTAAAACTGAGCTAGATTTCGCTCGAAATCTCGTATATACTAGATTTTGCTTAAATGTAGACGCACTGTATGAGTGACACCGACGATGCTTGATGGATATTTGGTTAATATTTGATACAGGAGTTACGTCCATATCATTAAGGCCAGCAAGCAGGCTAAATCTGTTGCTTGAAATTGACGGGATATTTGGGTTAAAACCCGGAGGAAGTTTTGTCATCTTCTTGTTGGCAAGGAGCTTTCTTTTTGATGAAGATTTGGCCCCTCGGGCCATCGCTAGATTTTTTATTCCTGTTTTAGGCTGAATTGACTATCACGTGAGTTCAAATGAGATCAAGAATAGGCAATTGCAAAAACAAAAATATACACTTGTTATTAATTTTAAATAGTTGTACTCTAAGCGCTTTAATTATTTACACGACCGTTCGTAAAGAGAATTAGATTCGAACTGATTAACTGCCAACAGGAAAATGGACACCATCTAAAAGATGTAATTTTTCATACTTAGCTTAAAAAAAATTTATAATTTATACTTTAATTTGCAAAAAAAATTAAATAAAAAAATTTAAAAATACAAAAATTATAAGCATTTCAAATCGGTCAGTCAAACTTGGCCCACCCTGTATATTATTTTTCACAATTTTTGTGGATGAAAATTTGAAGTTTGTCAGAAACCAAAGATAACAAATTATCTTATTTTACATTTTTGGCATCCCTTATCCTTCATGATGTCTTCAAAATTTGACTTCATGGTAGGCAAAGTAAAACCCAAAAAATTGAAGTTCGATAATAATTCCCAGGTAGTATTATTTGGGGTCAATAAATGAAAATATATTTTATTAAAAAATTTAACTCAAAATCAAAAGTTGGCATCACAGGGTTACATTTTGTATTGTATTGTGTTATTTTGTGTAACCACAAAATTAATAGAGAAAACTCCCTTTTAATTGTAAAAAAATTTATTTTCCAAATATGGCAATATTTAAACAAAAAAATTGAGAGAGCTTTTTCGCAATGAAGGTTAGGATGAGCTATTTAATTTGCAAAAACTTTAAATTAAACGAGAGGTTATATCATATAACGGGAAACGCATGCATATAGGTATATAACCTAAATGGGAACAAGTTGACTTTAGGAGCAACTCTCCGATTTTTTTTAGGGGGGTAGGGGCTTTTGGGATGATTCTAGGAAAATATTTTTTTTCGTCGGTCAGGCCTTTTTCCCGAGTTATGGACTTCCGAAGTTTTGGCATGGACTTGTATATAACTTTGTTATTTACTATCGGATTTCAGCGATATATATATATATCATTTGAAAGCTTACTTGAGTGCCTTTCATTTGGTATTTTTAAATTTTAAATCTATTAACCCATTATAAACTTATAAAGGTGTTCTCCTATGACTGCCTCCTCCCGGGATTCTAATAAAAGAAAGGGAGGTTCAATTGGTTTGGCGGCTGCAAGTTTAGATTTAGGAAATGTAATTAATAAAATTAAAAGTTCAAGCTAATTTTTGTTGTTTCTTTAGGACTCTTCAAAATATGTCAGTGAATTCGTTAGTCCCATTCTCAATTGTTTAAACGATCAAGATTTACGTGTCCGGTATTTTGCGTGTGATCCTTGTATAACGTGGTGGCACGTCCTTCATTATACCCTTCTTTCCCGATTTATTTGCTGCTCGCATCTTGTGGCCTATTCCTGTTGGATCGTTTACTTAAAGATATTGTTATTGAATCTTCACAAACTTTCAATCTAGAAGCTTTTATACCTCTTCTTAAGGAACGCATTTATGTAAAGAATTATATAGTACGACAATATGTTATATCCTGGATTTCGGTTGTGAATACTATACCAGAAAATAATACGGTTATCTATTTGACTGATATTATTGATGGACTTTTTATGATGTTGGAAGATAATACTGCTGGACTGAAGACTTGAAGTCAAATATACGTAATATAATTCATCAAGTGATCAATGTATTTATAGTTTTAATAATAATTAGTATTGTACTTTTCGTTTTTACTTTTTCAATTAACCTCAATACATTAGGTTATGGGCCCAGATGTCGTTGATAAAATTGTAATTTAAAAAAAGTGAATATATAGCTGAACTTTCCAATTTTTTTTGCGTGAGCGACGAACTGAGCGACATGGTCTCTCTTTTAGTCGTCCACGATTTTCGTGACATTTGTTCGAAAAAGTCTTTGACGATTTGTTCCGGCTGTCCTACATTTGTCTTTAAAGACTTTACATTGTCATGCACCCATCATAAGGGATGTCTTGAAGACGTGGCCAACTGGGTATGGTGGTATTAGTGAAAATTTGTTAATATTAGTGCGTTTACACTAAGGAAAATCTAGTAGATTTTAGTTGAAATCTGTTTCAAAATCTATACCGTTTACATCTAACTTTTTGACATTTTGTGAGACTTTGTTTCCACAACAATAAACAGCTGATTATAATAAAACATGTAAACTAGAAATACCAAAAATAAACAAAACAATAGGAAAATGGAAATATGGAAAATTCTAAAAAGTAAAAGATTTTATTATTATATTATGCATCAAGAATGAAAAAAGCACAAGCTGAAGCACAAATTTTGCGGAAAAAAAACATCAGCATTTGTTAAATGTATTGTTTGAACAACAAAAACAAATGCATTTTCCACAATTATTATATAGCAGATTGGAATGAGCACATATAAGAATCAAACGTTGTAACTTTTTAATTACTAAATATTTTTTTATTATAGATTCGTCATTTTTTTTTTTTTGTTAATAATTAATATTTTATTTCCTTTTTATTCAACTTGTTTGCATTTGTCTTTAAATGTCTATTTTTCAGTCACTGCGTTGTAATTTTCTACCACAATATTAAAAAAAAAAACACAGTAGTATCATTTGGTAGTGCCCAAGTTTGACAAGATTTTGTGAGACTGCACAAATCTAGTAACAAGGTAGATTTTGTTTTGTATGGGAAATCTAGTAAAACTGAGCTAGATTTCGCTCGAAATCTCGTATATACTAGATTTTGCTTAAATGTAGACGCACTGTATGAGTGACACCGACGATGCTTGATGGATATTTGGTTAATATTTGATACAGGAGTTACGTCCATATCATTAAGGCCAGCAAGCAGGCTAAATCTGTTGCTTGAAATTGACGGGATATTTGGGTTAAAACCCGGAGGAAGTTTTGTCATCTTCTTGTTGGCAAGGAGCTTTCTTTTTGATGAAGATTTGGCCCCTCGGGCCATCGCTAGATTTTTTATTCCTGTTTTAGGCTGAATTGACTATCACGTGAGTTCAAATGAGATCAAGAATAGGCAATTGCAAAAACAAAAATATACACTTGTTATTAATTTTAAATAGTTGTACTCTAAGCGCTTTAATTATTTACACGACCGTTCGTAAAGAGAATTAGATTCGAACTGATTAACTGCCAACAGGAAAATGGACACCATCTAAAAGATGTAATTTTTCATACTTAGCTTAAAAAAAATTTATAATTTATACTTTAATTTGCAAAAAAAATTAAATAAAAAAATTTAAAAATACAAAAATTATAAGCATTTCAAATCGGTCAGTCAAACTTGGCCCACCCTGTATATTATTTTTCACAATTTTTGTGGATGAAAATTTGAAGTTTGTCAGAAACCAAAGATAACAAATTATCTTATTTTACATTTTTGGCATCCCTTATCCTTCATGATGTCTTCAAAATTTGACTTCATGGTAGGCAAAGTAAAACCCAAAAAATTGAAGTTCGATAATAATTCCCAGGTAGTATTATTTGGGGTCAATAAATGAAAATATATTTTATTAAAAAATTTAACTCAAAATCAAAAGTTGGCATCACAGGGTTACATTTTGTATTGTATTGTGTTATTTTGTGTAACCACAAAATTAATAGAGAAAACTCCCTTTTAATTGTAAAAAAATTTATTTTCCAAATATGGCAATATTTAAACAAAAAAATTGAGAGAGCTTTTTCGCAATGAAGGTTAGGATGAGCTATTTAATTTGCAAAAACTTTAAATTAAACGAGAGGTTATATCATATAACGGGAAACGCATGCATATAGGTATATAACCTAAATGGGAACAAGTTGACTTTAGGAGCAACTCTCCGATTTTTTTTAGGGGGGTAGGGGCTTTTGGGATGATTCTAGGAAAATATTTTTTTTCGTCGGTCAGGCCTTTTTCCCGAGTTATGGACTTCCGAAGTTTTGGCATGGACTTGTATATAACTTTGTTATTTACTATCGGATTTCAGCGTTATATATATATATCATTTGAAAGCTTACTTGAGTGCCTTTCATTTGGTATTTTTAAATTTTAAATCTATTAACCCATTATAAACTTATAAAGGTGTTCTCCTATGACTGCCTCCTCCCGGGATTCTAATAAAAGAAAGGGAGGTTCAATTGGTTTGGCGGCTGCAAGTTTAGATTTAGGAAATGTAATTAATAAAATTAAAAGTTCAAGCTAATTTTTGTTGTTTCTTTAGGACTCTTCAAAATATGTCAGTGAATTCGTTAGTCCCATTCTCAATTGTTTAAACGATCAAGATTTACGTGTCCGGTATTTTGCGTGTGATCCTTGTATAACGTGGTGGCACGTCCTTCATTATACCCTTCTTTCCCGATTTATTTGCTGCTCGCATCTTGTGGCCTATTCCTGTTGGATCGTTTACTTAAAGATATTGTTATTGAATCTTCACAAACTTTCAATCTAGAAGCTTTTATACCTCTTCTTAAGGAACGCATTTATGTAAAGAATTATATAGGACGACAATATGTTATATCCTGGATTTCGGTTGTGAATACTATACCAGAAAATAATACGGTTATCTATTTGACTGATATTATTGATGGACTTTTTATGATGTTGGAAGATAATACTGCTGGACTGAAGACTTGAAGTCAAATATACGTAATATAATTCATCAAGTGATCAATGTATTTATAGTTTTAATAATAATTAGTATTGTACTTTTCGTTTTTACTTTTTCAATTAACCTCAATATATTAGGTTATGGGCCCAGATGTCGTTGATAAAATTGTAATTTAAAAAAAGTGAATATATAGCTGAACTTTCCAATTTTTTTTGCGTGAGCGACGAACTGAGCGACATGGTCTCTCTTTTAGTCGTCCACGATTTTCGTGACATTTGTTCGAAAAAGTCTTTGACGATTTGTTCCGGCTGTCCTACATTTGTCTTTAAAGACTTTACATTGTCATGCACCCATCATTAGGGATGTCTTGAAGACGTGGCCAACTGGGTATGGTGGTATTAGTGAAAATTTGTTAATATTAGTGCGTTTACACTAAGGAAAATCTAGTAGATTTTAGTTGAAATCTGTTTCAAAATCTATACCGTTTACATCTAACTTTTTGACATTTTGTGAGACTTTGTTTCCACAACAATAAACAGCTGATTATAATAAAACATGTAAACTAGAAATACCAAAAATAAACAAAACAATAGGAAAATGGAAATATGGAAAATTCTAAAAAGTAAAAGATTTTATTATTATATTATGCATCAAGAATGAAAAAAGCACAAGCTGAGGCACAAATTTTGCGGAAAAAAAACATCAGCATTTGTTAAATGTATTGTTTGAACAACAAAAACAAATGCATTTTCCACAATTATTATATAGCAGATTGGAATGAGCACATATAAGAATCAAACGTTGTAACTTTTTAATTACTAAATATTTTTTTATTATAGATTCGTCATTTTTTTTTTTTTTTTTTGTTAATAATTAATATTTTATTTCCTTTTTATTCAACTTGTTTGCATTTGTCTTTAAATGTCTATTTTTCAGTCACTGCGTTGTAATTTTCTACCACAATATTAAAAAAAAAACACAGTAGTATCATTTGGTAGTGCCCAAGTTTGACAAGATTTTGTGAGACTGCACAAATCTAGTAACAAGGTAGATTTTGTTTTGTATGGGAAATCTAGTAAAACTGAGCTAGATTTCGCTCGAAATCTCGTATATACTAGATTTTGCTTAAATGTAGACGCACTGTATGAGTGACACCGACGATGCTTTATGGATATTTGATTAATATTTGATACAGGAGTTACGTCCATATCATTAAGGCCAGCAAGCAGGCTAAATCTGTTGCTTGAAGTTGACGGGATATTTGGGTTAAAACCCGGAGGAAGTTTTGTCATCTTCTTGTTGGCAAGGAGCTTTCTTTTTGATGAAGATTTGGCCCCTCGGGCCATCGCTAGATTTTTTATTCCTGTTTTAGGCTGAATTGACTATCACGTGAGTTCAAATGAGATCAAGAATAGGCAATTGCAAAAACAAAAATATACACTTGTTATTAATTTTAAATAGTTGTACTCTAAGCGCTTTAATTATTTACACGACCGTTCGTAAAGAGAATTAGATTCGAACTGATTAACTGCCAACAGGAAAATGGACACCATCTAAAAGATGTAATTTTTCATACTTAGCTTAAAAAAAATTTATAATTTATACTTTAATTTGCAAAAAAAATTAAATAAAAAAATTTAAAAATACAAAAATTATAAGCATTTTTGTATTCAAACTTGGCCCACCCTGTATATTATTTTTCACAATTTTTGTGGATGAAAATTTGAAGTTTGTCAGAAACCAAAGATAACAAATTATCTTATTTTACATTTTTGGCATCCCTTATCCTTCATGATGTCTTCAAAATTTGACTTCATGGTAGGCAAAGTAAAACCCAAAAAATTGAAGTTCGATAATAATTCCCAGGTAGTATTATTTGGAGTCAATAAATGAAAATATATTTTATTAAAAAATTTAACTCAAAATCGAAAGTTGGCATCACAGGGTTACATTTTGTATTGTATTGTGTTATTTTGTGTAACCACAAAATTAATAGAGAAAACTCCCTTTTAATTGTAAAAAAATTTATTTTCCAAATATGGCAATATTTAAACAAAAAAATTGAGAGAGCTTTTTCGCAATGAAGGTTAGGGTGAGCTATTTAATTTGCAAAAACTTTAAATTAAACGAGAGGTTATATCATATAACCGGAAACGCATGCATATAGGTATATAACCTAAATGGGAACAAGTTGACTTTAGGAGCAACTCTCCGATTTTTTTAGGGGGGTAGGGGCTTTTGGGATGATTCTAGGAAAATATTTTTTTTCGTCGGTCAGGCCTTTTTCCCGAGTTATGGACTTCCGAAGTTTTAGCATGGACTTGTATATAACTTTGTTATTTACTATCGGATTTCAGCGATATATATATATCATTTGAAAGCTTACTTGAGTGCCTTTCATTTGGTATTTTTAAATTTTAAATCTATTAACCCATTATAAACTTATAAAGGTGTTCTCCTATGACTGCCTCCTCCCGGGATTCTAATAAAAGAAAGGGAGGTTCAATTGGTTTGGCGGCTGCAAGTTTAGATTTAGGAAATGTAATTAATAAAATTAAAAGTTCAAGCTAATTTTTGTTGTTTCTTTAGGACTCTTCAAAATATGTCAGTGAATTCGTTAGTCCCATTCTCAATTGTTTAAACGATCAAGATTTACGTGTCCGGTATTTTGCGTGTGATCCTTGTATAACGTGGTGGCACGTCCTTCATTATACCCTTCTTTCCCGATTTATTTGCTGCTCGCATCTTGTGGCCTATTCCTGTTGGATCGTTTACTTAAAGATATTGTTATTGAATCTTCACAAACTTTCAATCTAGAAGCTTTTATACCTCTTCTTAAGGAACGCATTTATGTAAAGAATTATATAGGACGACAATATGTTATATCCTGGATTTCGGTTGTGAATACTATACCAGAAAATAATACGGTTATCTATTTGACTGATATTATTGATGGACTTTTTATGATGTTGGAAGATAATACTGCTGGACTGAAGACTTGAAGTCAAATATACGTAATATAATTCATCAAGTGATCAATGTATTTATAGTTTTAATAATAATTAGTATTGTACCTTTCGTTTTTACTTTTTCAATTAACCTCAATACATTAGGTTATGGGCCCAGATGTCGTTGATAAAATTGTAATTTAAAAAAAGTGAATATATAGCTGAACTTTCCAATTTTTTTTGCGTGAGCGACGAACTGAGCGACATGGTCTCTCTTTTAGTTGTCCACGATTTTCGTGACATTTGTTCGAAAAAGTCTTTGACGATTTGTTCCGGCTGTCCTACATTTGTCTTTAAAGACTTTACATTGTCATGCACCCATCATTAGGGATGTCTTGAAGACGTGGCCAACTGGGTATGGTGGTATTAGTGAAAATTTGTTAATATTAGTGCGTTTACACTAAGGAAAATCTAGTAGATTTTAGTTGAAATCTGTTTCAAAATCTATACCGTTTACATCTAACTTTTTGACATTTTGTGAGACTTTGTTTCCACAACAATAAACAGCTGATTATAATAAAACATGTAAACTAGAAGTACCAAAAATAAACAAAACAATAGGAAAATGGAAATATGGAAAATTCTAAAAAGTAAAAGATTTTATTATTATATTATGCATCAAGAATGAAAAAAGCACAAGCTGAAGCACAAATTTTGCGGAAAAAAACATCAGCATTTGTTAAATGTATTGTTTGAACAACAAAAACAAATGCATTTTCCACAATTATTATATAGCAGATTGGAATGAGCACATATAAGAATCAAACGTTGTAACTTTTTAATTACTAAATATTTTTTTATTATAGATTCGTCATTTTTTTTTTTTTTTGTTAATAATTAATATTTTATTTCCTTTTTATTCAACTTGTTTGCATTTGTCTTTAAATGTCTATTTTTCAGTCACTGCGTTGTAATTTTCTACCACAATATTAAAAAAAAAACACAGTAGTATCATTTGGTAGTGCCCAAGTTTGACAAGATTTTGTGAGACTGCACAAATCTAGTAACAAGGTAGATTTTGTTTTGTATGGGAAATCTAGTAAAACTGAGCTAGATTTCGCTCGAAATCTCGTATATACTAGATTTTGCTTAAATGTAGACGCACTGTATGAGTGACACCGACGATGCTTGATGGATATTTGATTAATATTTGATACAGGAGTTACGTCCATATCATTAAGGCCAGCAAGCAGGCTAAATCTGTTGCTTGAAATTGACGGGATATTTGGGTTAAAACCCGGAGGAAGTTTTGTCATCTTCTTGTTGGCAAGGAGCTTTCTTTTTGATGAAGATTTGGCCCCTCGGGCCATCGCTAGATTTTTTATTCCTGTTTTAGGCTGAATTGACTATCACGTGAGTTCAAATGAGATCAAGAATAGGCAATTGCAAAAACAAAAATATACACTTGTTATTAATTTTAAATAGTTGTACTCTAAGCGCTTTAATTATTTGCACGACCGTTCGTAAAGAGAATTAGATTCGAACTGATTAACTGCCAACAGGAAAATGGACACCATCTAAAAGATGTAATTTTTCATACTTAGCTTAAAAAAAATTTATAATTTATACTTTAATTTGCAAAAAAAATTAAATAAAAAAATTTAAAAATACAAAAATTATAAGCATTTCAAATCGGTCAGTCAAACTTGGCCCACCCTGTATATTATTTTTCACAATTTTTGTGGATGAAAATTTGAAGTTTGTCAGAAACCAAAGATAACAAATTATCTTATTTTACATTTTTGGCATCCCTTATCCTTCATGATGTCTTCAAAATTTGACTTCATGGTAGGCAAAGTAAAACCCAAAAAATTGAAGTTCGATAATAATTCCCAGGTAGTATTATTTGGAGTCAATAAATGAAAATATATTTTATTAAAAAATTTAACTCAAAATCAAAAGTTGGCATCACAGGGTTACATTTTGTATTGTATTGTGTTATTTTGTGTAACCACAAAATTAATAGAGAAAACTCCCTTTTAATTGTAAAAAAATTTATTTTCCAAATATGTCAATATTTAAACAAAAAAATTGAGAGAGCTTTTTCGCAATGAAGGTTAGGGTGAGCTATTTAATTTGCAAAAACTTTAAATTAAACGAGAGGTTATATCATATAACCGGAAACGCATGCATATAGGTATATAACCTAAATGGGAACAAGTTGACTTTAGGAGCAACTCTCCGATTTTTTTTAGGGGGGTAGGGGCTTTTGGGATGATTCTAGGAAAATATTTTTTTTCGTCGGTCAGGCCTTTTTCCCGAGTTATGGACTTCCGAAGTTTTGGCATGGACTTGTATATAACTTTGTTATTTACTATCGGATTTCAGCGATATATATATATCATTTGAAAGCTTACTTGAGTGCCTTTCATTTGGTATTTTTAAATTTTAAATCTATTAACCCATTATAAACTTATAAAGGTGTTCTCCTATGACTGCCTCCTCCCGGGATTCTAATAAAAGAAAGGGAGGTTCAATTGGTTTGGCGGCTGCAAGTTTAGATTTAGGAAATGTAATTAATAAAATTAAAAGTTCAAGCTAATTTTTGTTGTTTCTTTAGGACTCTTCAAAATATGTCAGTGAATTCGTTAGTCCCATTCTCAATTGTTTAAACGATCAAGATTTACGTGTCCGGTATTTTGCGTGTGATCCTTGTATAACGTGGTGGCACGTCCTTCATTATACCCTTCTTTCCCGATTTATTTGCTGCTCGCATCTTGTGGCCTATTCCTGTTGGATCGTTTACTTAAAGATATTGTTATTGAATCTTCACAAACTTTCAATCTAGAAGCTTTTATACCTCTTCTTAAGGAACGCATTTATGTAAAGAATTATATAGTACGACAATATGTTATATCCTGGATTTCGGTTGTGAATACTATACCAGAAAATAATACGGTTATCTATTTGACTGATATTATTGATGGACTTTTTATGATGTTGGAAGATAATACTGCTGGACTGAAGACTTGAAGTCAAATATACGTAATATAATTCATCAAGTGATCAATGTATTTATAGTTTTAATAATAATTAGTATTGTACTTTTCGTTTTTACTTTTTCAATTAACCTCAATACATTAGGTTATGGGCCCAGATGTCGTTGATAAAATTGTAATTTAAAAAAAGTGAATATATAGCTGAACTTTCCAATTTTTTTTGCGTGAGCGACGAACTGAGCGACATGGTCTCTCTTTTAGTCGTCCACGATTTTCGTGACATTTGTTCGAAAAAGTCTTTGACGATTTGTTCCGGCTGTCCTACATTTGTCTTTAAAGACTTTACATTGTCATGCACCCATCATTAGGGATGTCTTGAAGACGTGGCCAACTGGGTATGGTGGTATTAGTGAAAATTTGTTAATATTAGTGCGTTTACACTAAGGAAAATCTAGTAGATTTTAGTTGAAATCTGTTTCAAAATCTATACCGTTTACATCTAACTTTTTGACATTTTGTGAGACTTTGTTTCCACAACAATAAACAGCTGATTATAATAAAACATGTAAACTAGAAATACCAAAAATAAAGAAAACAATAGGAAAATGGAAATATGGAAAATTCTAAAAAGTAAAAGATTTTATTATTATATTATGCATCAAGAATGAAAAAAGCACAAGCTGAAGCACAAATTTTGCGGAAAAAAAACATCAGCATTTGTTAAATGTATTGTTTGAACAACAAAAACAAATGCATTTTCCACAATTATTATATAGCAGATTGGAATGAGCACATATAAGAATCAAACGTTGTAACTTTTTAATTACTAAATATTTTTTTATTATAGATTCGTCATTTTTTTTTTTTTTGTTAATAATTAATATTTTATTTCCTTTTTATTCAACTTGTTCGCATTTGTCTTTAAATGTCTATTTTTCAGTCACTGCGTTGTAATTTTCTACCACAATATTAAAAAAAAAACACAGTAGTATCATTTGGTAGTGCCCAAGTTTGACAAGATTTTGTGAGACTGCACAAATCTAATAACAAGGTAGATTTTGTTTTGTATGGGAAATCTAGTAAAACTGAGCTAGATTTCGCTCGAAATCTCGTATATACTAGATTTTGCTTAAATGTAGACGCACTGTATGAGTGACACCGACGATGCTTGATGGATATTTGATTAATATTTGATACAGGAGTTACGTCCATATCATTAAGGCCAGCAAGCAGGCTAAATCTGTTGCTTGAAGTTGACGGGATATTTGGGTTAAAACCCGGAGGAAGTTTTGTCATCTTCTTGTTGGCAAGGAGCTTTCTTTTTGATGAAGATTTGGCCCCTCGGGCCATCGCTAGATTTTTTATTCCTGTTTTAGGCTGAATTGACTATCACGTGAGTTCAAATGAGATCAAGAATAGGCAATTGCAAAAACAAAAATATACACTTGTTATTAATTTTAAATAGTTGTACTCTAAGCGCTTTAATTATTTGCACGACCGTTCGTAAAGAGAATTAGATTCGAACTGATTAACTGCCAACAGGAAAATGGACACCATCTAAAAGATGTAATTTTTCATACTTAGCTTAAAAAAAATTTATAATTTATACTTTAATTTGCACAAAAAATTAAATAAAAAAATTTAAAAATACAAAAATTATAAGCATTTCAAATCGGTCAGTCAAACTTGGCCCACCCTGTATATTATTTTTCACAATTTTTGTGGATGAAAATTTGAAGTTTGTCAGAAACCAAAGATAACAAATTATCTTATTTTACATTTTTGGCATCCCTTATCCTTCATGATGTCTTCAAAATTTGACTTCATGGTAGGCAAAGTAAAACCCAAAAAATTGAAGTTCGATAATAATTCCCAGGTAGTATTATTTGGAGTCAATAAATGAAAATATATTTTATTAAAAAATTTAACTCAAAATCAAAAGTTGGCATCACAGGGTTACATTTTGTATTGTATTGTGTTATTTTGTGTAACCACAAAATTAATAGAGAAAACTCCCTTTTAATTGTAAAAAAATTTATTTTCCAAATATGGCAATATTTAAACAAAAAAATTGAGAGAGCTTTTTCGCAATGAAGGTTAGGGTGAGCTATTTAATTTGCAAAAACTTTAAATTAAACGAGAGGTTATATCATATAACCGGAAACGCATGCATATAGGTATATAACCTAAATGGGAACAAGTTGACTTTAGGAGCAACTCTCCGATTTTTTTTAAGGGGGTAGGGGCTTTTGGGATGATTCTAGGAAAATATTTTTTTTCGTCGGTCAGGCCTTTTTCCCGAGTTACGGACTTCCGAAGTTTTGGCATGGACTTGTATATAACTTTGTTATTTACTATCGGATTTCAGCGATATATATATATCATTTGAAAGCTTACTTGAGTGCCTTTCATTTGGTATTTTTAAATTTTAAATCTATTAACCCATTATAAACTTATAAAGGTGTTCTCCTATGACTGCCTCCTCCCGGAATTCTAATAAAAGAAAGGGAGGTTCAATTGGTTTGGCGGCTGCAAGTTTAGATTTAGGAAATGTAATTAATAAAATTAAAAGTTCAAGCTAATTTTTGTTGTTTCTTTAGGACTCTTCAAAATATGTCAGTGAATTCGTTAGTCCCATTCTCAATTGTTTAAACGATCAAGATTTACGTGTCCGGTATTTTGCGTGTGATCCTTGTATAACGTGGTGGCACGTCCTTCATTATACCCTTCTTTCCCGATTTATTTGCTGCTCGCATCTTGTGGCCTATTCCTGTTGGATCGTTTACTTAAAGATATTGTTATTGAATCTTCACAAACTTTCAATCTAGAAGCTTTTATACCTCTTCTTAAGGAACGCATTTATGTAAAGAATTATATAGTACGACAATATGTTATATCCTGGATTTCGGTTGTGAATACTATACCAGAAAATAATACGGTTATCTATTTGACTGATATTATTGATGGACTTTTTATGATGTTGGAAGATAATACTGCTGGACTGAAGACTTGAAGTCAAATATACGTAATATAATTCATCAAGTGATCAATGTATTTATAGTTTTAATAATAATTAGTATTGTACTTTTCGTTTTTACTTTTTCAATTAACCTCAATACATTAGGTTATGGGCCCAGATGTCGTTGATAAAATTGTAATTTAAAAAAAGTGAATATATAGCTGAACTTTCCAATTTTTTTTGCGTGAGCGACGAACTGAGCGACATGGTCTCTCTTTTAGTCGTCCACGATTTTCGTGACATTTGTTCGAAAAAGTCTTTGACGATTTGTTCCGGCTGTCCTACATTTGTCTTTAAAGACTTTACATTGTCATGCACCCATCATTAGGGATGTCTTGAAGACGTGGCCAACTGGGTATGGTGGTATTAGTGAAAATTTGTTAATATTAGTGCGTTTACACTAAGGAAAATTTAGTAGATTTTAGTTGAAATCTGTTTCAAAATCTATACCGTTTACATCTAACTTTTTGACATTTTGTGAGACTTTGTTTCCACAACAATAAACAGCTGATTATAATAAAACATGTAAACTAGAAATACCAAAAATAAACAAAACAATAGGAAAATGGAAATATGGAAAATTCTAAAAAGTAAAAGAATTTATTATTATATTATGCATCAAGAATGAAAAAAGCACAAGCTGAAGCACAAATTTTGCGAAAAAAAACATCAGCATTTGTTAAATGTATTGTTTGAACAACAAAAACAAATGCATTTTCCACAATTATTATATAGCAGATTGGAATGAGCACATATAAGAATCAAACGTTGTAACTTTTTAATTACTAAATATTTTTTTATAGATTCGTCATTTTTTTTTTTTTTTTTGTTAATAATTAATATTTTATTTCCTTTTTATTCAACTTGTTTGCATTTGTCTTTAAGTGTCTATTTTTCAGTCACTGCGTTGTAATTTTCTACCACAATATTAAAAAAAAATACAGTAGTATCATTTGGTAGTGCCCAAGTTTGACAAGATTTTGTGAGACTGCACAAATCTAGTAACAAGGTAGATTTTGTTTTGTATGGGAAATCTAGTAAAACTGAGCTAGATTTAGCTAGAAATCTCGTATATACTAGATTTTGCTTAAATGTAGACGCACTGTATGAGTGACACCGACGATGCTTTATGGATATTTGATTAATATTTGATACAGGAGTTACGTCCATGTCATTAAGGCCAGCAAGCAGGCTAAATCTGTTGCTTGAAGTTGACGGGATATTTGGATTAAAACCCGGAGGAAGTTTTGTCATCTTCTTGTTGGCAAGGAGCTTTCTTTTTGATGAAGATTTGGCCCCTCGGGCCATCGCTAGATTTTTTATTCCTGTTTTAGGCTGAATTGACTATCACGTGAGTTCAAATGAGATCAAGAATAGGCAATTGCAAAAACAAAAATATACACTTGTTATTAATTTTAAATAGTTGTACTCTAAGCGCTTTAATTATTTACACGACCGTTCGTAAAGAGAATTAGATTCGAACTGATTAACTGCCAACAGGAAAATGGACACCATCTAAAAGATGTAATTTTTCATACTTAGCTTAAAAAAAATTTATAATTTATACTTTAATTTGCAAAAAAAATTAAATAAAAAAATTTAAAAATACAAAAATTATAAGCATTTCAAATCGGTCAGTCAAACTTGGCCCACCCTGTATATTATTTTTCACAATTTTTGTGGATGAAAATTTGAAGTTTGTCAGAAACCAAAGATAACAAATTATCTTATTTTACATTTTTGGCATCCCTTATCCTTCATGATGTCTTCAAAATTTGACTTCATGGTAGGCAAAGTAAAACCCAAAAAATTGAAGTTCGATAATAATTCCCAGGTAGTATTATTTGGAGTCAATAAATGAAAATATATTTTATTAAAAAATTTAACTCAAAATCAAAAGTTGGCATCACAGGGTTACATTTTGTATTGTATTGTGTTATTTTGTGTAACCACAAAATTAATAGAGAAAACTCCCTTTTAATTGTAAAAAAATTTATTTTCCAAATATGGCAATATTTAAACAAAAAAATTGAGAGAGCTTTTTCGCAATGAAGGTTAGGGTGAGCTATTTAATTTGCAAAAACTTTAAATTAAACGAGAGGTTATATCATATAACCGGAAACGCATGCATATAGGTATATAACCTAAATGGGAACAAGTTGACTTTAGGAGCAACTCTCCGATTTTTTTTAGGGGGGTAGGGGCTTTTGGGATGATTCTAGGAAAATATTTTTTTTCGTCGGTCAGGCCTTTTTCCCGAGTTATGGACTTCCGAAGTTTTGGCATGGACTTGTATATAACTTTGTTATTTACTATCGGATTTCAGCGATATATATATATATATCATTTGAAAGCTTACTTGAGTGCCTTTCATTTGGTATTTTTAAATTTTAAATCTATTAACCCATTATAAACTTATAAAGGTGTTCTCCTATGACTGCCTCCTCCCGGGATTCTAATAAAAGAAAGGGAGGTTCAATTGGTTTGGCGGCTGCAAGTTTAGATTTAGGAAATGTAATTAATAAAATTAAAAGTTCAAGCTAATTTTTGTTGTTTCTTTAGGACTCTTCAAAATATGTCAGTGAATTCGTTAGTCCCATTCTCAATTGTTTAAACGATCAAGATTTACGTGTCCGGTATTTTGCGTGTGATCCTTGTATAACGTGGTGGCACGTCCTTCATTATACCCTTCTTTCCCGATTTATTTGCTGCTCGCATCTTGTGGCCTATTCCTGTTGGATCGTTTACTTAAAGATATTGTTATTGAATCTTCACAAACTTTCAATCTAGAAGCTTTTATACCTCTTCTTAAGGAACGCATTTATGTAAAGAATTATATAGTACGACAATATGTTATATCCTGGATTTCGGTTGTGAATACTATACCAGAAAATAATACGGTTATCTATTTGACTGATATTATTGATGGACTTTTTATGATGTTGGAAGATAATACTGCTGGACTGAAGACTTGAAGTCAAATATACGTAATATAATTCATCAAGTGATCAATGTATTTATAGTTTTAATAATAATTAGTATTGTACTTTTCGTTTTTACTTTTTCAATTAACCTCAATACATTAGGTTATGGGCCCAGATGTCGTTGATAAAATTGTAATTTAAAAAAAGTGAATATATAGCTGAACTTTCCAATTTTTTTTGCGTGAGCGACGAACTGAGCGACATGGTCTCTCTTTTAGTCGTCCACGATTTTCGTGACATTTGTTCGAAAAAGTCTTTGACGATTTGTTCCGGCTGTCCTACATTTGTCTTTAAAAACTTTACATTGTCATGCACCCATCGTTAGGGATGTCTTGAAGACGTGGCCAACTGGGTATGGTGGTATTAGTGAAAATTTGTTAATATTAGTGCGTTTACACTAAGGAAAATTTAGTAGATTTTAGTTGAAATCTGTTTCAAAATCTATACCGTTTACATCTAACTTTTTGACATTTTGTGAGACTTTGTTTCCACAACAATAAACAGCTGATTATAATAAAACATGTAAACTAGAAATACCAAAAATAAACAAAACAATAGGAAAATGGAAATATGGAAAATTCTAAAAAGTAAAAGATTTTATTATTATATTATGCATCAAGAATGAAAAAAGCACAAGCTGAAGCACAAATTTTGCGAAAAAAAAACATCAGCATTTGTTAAATGTATTGTTTGAACAACAAAAACAAATGCATTTTCCACAATTATTATATAGCAGATTGGAATGAGCACATATAAGAATCAAACGTTGTAACTTTTTAATTACTAAATATTTTTTTATAGATTCGTCATTTTTTTTTTTTTTTTTTGTTAATAATTAATATTTTATTTCCTTTTTATTCAACTTGTTTGCATTTGTCTTTAAGTGTCTATTTTTCAGTCACTGCGTTGTAATTTTCTACCACAATATTAAAAAAAAACACAGTAGTATCATTTGGTAGTGCCCAAGTTTGACAAGATTTTGTGAGACTGCACAAATCTAGTAACAAGGTAGATTTTGTTTTGTATGGGAAATCTAGTAAAACTGAGCTAGATTTCGCTAGAAATCTCGTATATACTAGATTTTGCTTAAATGTAGACGCACTGTATGAGTGACACCGACGATGCTTTATGGATATTTGATTAATATTTGATACAGGAGTTACGTCCATGTCATTAAGGCCAGCAAGCAGGCTAAATCTGTTGCTTGAAGTTGACGGGATATTTGGATTAAAACCCGGAGGAAATTTTGTCATCTTCTTGTTGGCAAGGAGCTTTCTTTTTGATGAAGATTTGGCCCCTCGGGCCATCGCTAGATTTTTTATTCCTGTTTTAGGCTGAATTGACTATCACGTGAGTTCAAATGAGATCAAGAATAGGCAATTGCAAAAACAAAAATATACACTTGTTATTAATTTTAAATAGTTGTACTCTAAGCGCTTTAATTATTTACACGACCGTTCGTAAAGAGAATTAGATTCGAACTGATTAACTGCCAACAGGAAAATGGACACCATCTAAAACATGTAATTTTTCATACTTAGCTTAAAAAAAAATTTATAATTTATACTTTAATTTGCAAAAAAAATTAAATAAAAAAATTTAAAAATACAAAAATTATAAGCATTTCAAATCGGTCAGTCAAACTTGGCCCACCCTGTATATTATTTTTCACAATTTTTGTGGATGAAAATTTGAAGTTTGTCAGAAACCAAAGATAACAAATTATCTTATTTTACATTTTTGGCATCCCTTATCCTTCATGATGTCTTCAAAATTTGACTTCATGGTAGGCAAAGTAAAACCCAAAAAATTGAAGTTCGATAATAATTCCCAGGTAGTATTATTTGGAGTCAATAAATGAAAATATATTTTATTAAAAAATTTAACTCAAAATCAAAAGTTGGCATCACAGGGTTACATTTTGTATTGTATTGTGTTATTTTGTGTAACCACAAAATTAATAGAGAAAACTCCCTTTTAATTGTAAAAAAATTTATTTTCCAAATATGGCAATATTTAAACAAAAAAATTGAGAGAGCTTTTTCGCAATGAAGGTTAGGGTGAGCTATTTAATTTGCAAAAACTTTAAATTAAACGAGAGGTTATATCATATAACCGGAAACGCATGCATATAGGTATATAACCTAAATGGGAACAAGTTGACTTTAGGAGCAACTCTCCGATTTTTTTTAGGGGGGTAGGGGCTTTTGGGATGATTCTAGGAAAATATTTTTTTTCGTCGGTCAGGCCTTTTTCCCGAGTTATGGACTTCCGAAGTTTTGGCATGGACTTGTATATAACTTTGTTATTTACTATCGGATTTCAGCGATATATATATATCATTTGAAAGCTTACTTGAGTGCCTTTCATTTGGTATTTTTAAATTTTAAATCTATTAACCCATTATAAACTTATAAAGGTGTTCTCCTATGACTGCCTCCTCCCGGGATTCTAATAAAAGAAAGGGAGGTTCAATTGGTTTGGCGGCTGCAAGTTTAGATTTAGGAAATGTAATTAATAAAATTAAAAGTTCAAGCTAATTTTTGTTGTTTCTTTAGGACTCTTCAAAATATGTCAGTGAATTCGTTAGTCCCATTCTCAATTGTTTAAACGATCAAGATTTACGTGTCCGGTATTTTGCGTGTGATCCTTGTATAACGTGGTGGCACGTCCTTCATTATACCCTTCTTTCCCGATTTATTTGCTGCTCGCATCTTGTGGCCTATTCCTGTTGGATCGTTTACTTAAAGATATTGTTATTGAATCTTCACAAACTTTCAATCTAGAAGCTTTTATACCTCTTCTTAAGGAACGCATTTATGTAAAGAATTATATAGTACGACAATATGTTATATCCTGGATTTCGGTTGTGAATACTATACCAGAAAATAATACGGTTATCTATTTGACTGATATTATTGATGGACTTTTTATGATGTTGGAAGATAATACTGCTGGACTGAAGACTTGAAGTCAAATATACGTAATATAATTCATCAAGTGATCAATGTATTTATAGTTTTAATAATAATTAGTATTGTACTTTTCGTTTTTACTTTTTCAATTAACCTCAATACATTAGGTTATGGGCCCAGATGTCGTTGATAAAATTGTAATTTAAAAAAAGTGAATATATAGCTGAACTTTCCAATTTTTTTTGCGTGAGCGACGAACTGAGCGACATGGTCTCTCTTTTAGTCGTCCACGATTTTCGTGACATTTGTTCGAAAAAGTCTTTGACGATTTGTTCCGGCTGTCCTACATTTGTCTTTAAAGACTTTACATTGTCATGCACCCATCATTAGGGATGTCTTGAAGACGTGGTCAACTGGGTATGGTGGTATTAGTGAAAATTTGTTAATATTAGTGCGTTTACACTAAGGAAAATCTAGTAGATTTTAGTTGAAATCTGTTTCAAAATCTATACCGTTTACATCTAACTTTTTGACATTTTGTGAGACTTTGTTTCCACAACAATAAACAGCTGATTATAATAAAACATGTAAACTAGAAATACCAAAAATAAACAAAACAATAGGAAAATGGAAATATGGAAAATTCTAAAAAGTAAAAGATTTTATTATTATATTATGCATCAAGAATGAAAAAAGCACAAGCTGAAGCACAAATTTTGCGGAAAAAAACTTCAGCATTTGTTAAATGTATTGTTTGAACAACAAAAACAAATGCTTTTTCCACAATTATTATATAGCAGATTGGAATGAGCACATATAAGAATCAAACGTTGTAACTTTTTAATTACTAAATATTTTTTTATTATAGATTCGTCATTTTTTTTTTTTTTTTGTTAATAATTAATATTTTATTTCCTTTTTATTCAACTTGTTTGCATTTGTCTTTAAATATCTATTTTTCAGTCACTGCGTTGTAATTTTCTACCACAATATTAAAAAAAAAACACAGTAGTATCATTTGGTAGTGCCCAAGTTTGACAAGATTTTGTGAGACTGCACAAATCTAGTAACAAGGTATGGGAATAGTATGGGAAATCTAGTAAAACTGAGCTAGATTTCGCTCGAAATCTCGTATATACTAGATTTTGCTTAAATGTAGACGCACTGTATGAGTGACACCGACGATGCTTTATGGATATTTGATTAATATTTGATACAGGAGTTACGTCCATATCATTAAGGCCAGCAAGCAGGCTAAATCTGTTGCTTGAAGTTGACGGGATATTTGGGTTAAAACCCGGAGGAAGTTTTGTCATCTTCTTGTTGGCAAGGAGCTTTCTTTTTGATGAAGATTTGGCCCCTCGGGCCATCGCTAGATTTTTTATTCCTGTTTTAGGCTGAATTGACTATCACGTGAGTTCAAATGAGATCAAGAATAGGCAATTGCAAAAACAAAAATATACACTTGCTATTAATTTTAAATAGTTGTACTCTAAGCGCTTTAATTATTTACACGACCGTTCGTAAAGAGAATTAGATTCGAACTGATTAACTGCCAACAGGAAAATGTAATTTTTCATACTTAGCTTAAAAAAAATTTATAATTTATACTTTAATTTGCAAAAAAAAATTAAATAAAAAAATTTAAAAATACAAAAATTATAAGCATTTCAAATCGGTCAGTCAAACTTGGCCCACCCTGTATATTATTTTTCACAATTTTTGTGGATGAAAATTTGAAGTTTGTCAGAAACCAAAGATAACAAATTATCTTATTTTACATTTTTGGCATCCCTTATCCTTCATGATGTCTTCAAAATTTGACTTCATGGTAGGCAAAGTAAAACCCAAAAAATTGAAGTTCGATAATAATTCCCAGGTAGTATTATTTGGAGTCAATAAATGAAAATATATTTTATTAAAAAATTTAACTCAAAATCAAAAGTTGGCATCACAGGGTTACATTTTGTATTGTATTGTGTTATTTTGTGTAACCACAAAATTAATAGAGAAAACTCCCTTTTAATTGTAAAAAAATTTATTTTCCAAATATGGCAATATTTAAACAAAAAAATTGAGAGAGCTTTTTCGCAATGAAGGTTAGGGTGAGCTATTTAATTTGCAAAAACTTTAAATTAAACGAGAGGTTATATCATATAACCGGAAACGCATGCATATAGGTATATAACCTAAATGGGAACAAGTTGACTTTAGGAGCAACTCTCCGATTTTTTTTAAGGGGGTAGGGGCTTTTGGGATGATTCTAGGAAAATATTTTTTTTCGTCGGTCAGGCCTTTTTCCCGAGTTATGGACTTCCGAAGTTTTGGCATGGACTTGTATATAACTTTGTTATTTACTATCGGATTTCAGCGATATATATATATCATTTGAAAGCTTACTTGAGTGCCTTTCATTTGGTATTTTTAAATTTTAAATCTATTAACCCATTATAAACTTATAAAGGTGTTCTCCTATGACTGCCTCCTCCCGGAATTCTAATAAAAGAAAGGGAGGTTCAATTGGTTTGGCGGCTGCAAGTTTAGATTTAGGAAATGTAATTAATAAAATTAAAAGTTCAAGCTAATTTTTGTTGTTTCTTTAGGACTCTTCAAAATATGTCAGTGAATTCGTTAGTCCCATTCTCAATTGTTTAAACGATCAAGATTTACGTGTCCGGTATTTTGCGTGTGATCCTTGTATAACGTGGTGGCACGTCCTTCATTATACCCTTCTTTCCCGATTTATTTGCTGCTCGCATCTTGTGGCCTATTCCTGTTGGATCGTTTACTTAAAGATATTGTTATTGAATCTTCACAAACTTTCAATCTAGAAGCTTTTATACCTCTTCTTAAGGAACGCATTTATGTAAAGAATTATATAGTACGACAATATGTTATATCCTGGATTTCGGTTGTGAATACTATACCAGAAAATAATACGGTTATCTATTTGACTGATATTATTGATGGACTTTTTATGATGTTGGAAGATAATACTGCTGGACTGAAGACTTGAAGTCAAATATACGTAATATAATTCATCAAGTGATCAATGTATTTATAGTTTTAATAATAATTAGTATTGTACTTTTCGTTTTTACTTTTTCAATTAACCTCAATACATTAGGTTATGGGCCCAGATGTCGTTGATAAAATTGTAATTTAAAAAAAGTGAATATATAGCTGAACTTTCCAATTTTTTTTGCGTGAGCGACGAACTGAGCGACATGGTCTCTCTTTTAGTCGTCCACGATTTTCGTGACATTTGTTCGAAAAAGTCTTTGACGATTTGTTCCGGCTGTCCTACATTTGTCTTTAAAGACTTTACATTGTCATGCACCCATCATTAGGGATGTCTTGAAGACGTGGCCAACTGGGTATGGTGGTATTAGTGAAAATTTGTTAATATTAGTGCGTTTACACTAAGGAAAATATAGTAGATTTTAGTTGAAATCTGTTTCAAAATCTATACCGTTTACATCTAACTTTTTGACATTTTGTGAGACTTTGTTTCCACAACAATAAACAGCTGATTATAATAAAACATGTAAACTAGAAATACCAAAAATAAACAAAACAATAGGAAAATGGAAATATGGAAAATTCTAAAAAGTAAAAGATTTTATTATTATATTATGCATCAAGAATGAAAAAAGCACAAGCTGAAGCACAAATTTTGCGGAAAAAAAACATCAGCATTTGTTAAATGTATTGTTTGAACAACAAAAACAAATGCATTTTCCACAATTATTATATAGCAGATTGGAATGAGCACATATAAGAATCAAACGTTGTAACTTTTTAATTACTAAATATTTTTTTTTATTATAGATTCGTCATTTTTTTTTTTTTTTTTGTTAATAATTAATATTTTATTTCCTTTTTATTCAACTTGTTTGCATTTGTCTTTAAATGTCTATTTTTCAGTCACTGCGTTGTAATTTTCTACCACAATATTAAAAAAAAAACACAGTAGTATCATTTGGTAGTGCCCAAGTTTGACAAGATTTTGTGAGACTGCACAAATCTAGTAACAAGGTAGATTTTGTTTTGTATGGGAAATCTAGTAAAACTGAGCTAGATTTCGCTCGAAATCTCGTATATACTAGACTTTGCTTAAATGTAGACGCACTGTATGAGTGACACCGACGATGCTTGATGGATATTTGATTAATATTTGATACAGGAGTTACGTTGAAGTGGCGCTTGTAGTTGAGGTGTTTTTTTTTTGGCATTAAACTATTTTTACAACGCCATCTGGGTGTCATTGGATTGGTCCTTATTCTTTAGATAATATTAATTTTTGTTTTGTTTTGGTTACGCACATTCTACGCTATTTCTGCAAAGTGGTAGATTATGTGATAATTTGGCAATAACAGGTTTAAAGAAAATTACAGTATTACTGAACTTCATTTTCTGATCAAGCCTTAGAGTGCAAAGCATATATATTCTGCTTGAAATTATTACAAGTGCCTCGTGACTACTTCGTGAAAAGAAAAAAAAAAATCTTACACGATTTTATTGGCATTTCTGCTGTTGAAATTAGGTCAATTATTAAATTGGTTTTTTGCGCTACATATTTTTTTTACAAGTAAGTACTATTGTATGTTGTTAGACATTTTGTTTAAATATTGTATAAAACTACACACCTGAAAGTTTTTAAAGACACCATAAGAACATTTGATTTTTATAACTAGTTACTTAAGGCAACTGCCTTAAATTAAAGTGTTAACCTACCTACATAAGTCGGATTTTGTTTGTTATTGAGAACGGAGATCGGAAACCTGCCTGTTAATTAAATTGTTTATATGGACCAGGTGCCAATTCCATTTAGGGTAAGAAAGGAATACTAAAATTAATATTATCCCTTTAGACTCTAACGGTTTATAATTCCTCTTTAGATTTGGCACTTAATACCTTGTACCGGCACCCGTTACTTTGCAACAACATAATTGCCTCCCTATGTCAAAGGACAACATACAACATTTCAGCCATTTAGAAAGCTCGTTTGAAACGTACACGGTATTACCTTATACCGTCGGCAGTTCGTTTAGTTTGGAAAAGTCAAGAACAATAATCAAAGACCAGTGAGAAAAAAAAAAAAGACCAAAAGAACAGTGACTAAATTCATGAAAAAAAAAAAAATTTGTGTAATATGTTTATGAAAAAAAAAACTTGTCATAATTAGTTCTAACGGGAATCATATTTAGACCGACAACTTCAATCTAGCTTCAATTTAGAAAAAAATTTTATATATATCATATTATATATCAGAGTTATAAATGAAATATCCTAATGTAAATGATTTTTTTTTAAACTAATTTAAGTAATATTCATTCACCTCTTTAGTTGAATGTTGCTGATATTTAATCATATCACGGTGAATAGTTTTTTTAAATTTAAAACTGCCAATTAACTATTTTTTTCAAATTGAATTATTGTGGCCAAGTTAAGTGGTTAATTTTTTTATGTTGTTGTGCGAATTTAATGAGATAACCAATTTAAGGTCATAAGAAAAAACTGTGAACCATAGTTGACTCCCGTTATTCAGTGAGCAGAATCAACAGAACCCTCTACGGAATCCAGTTATGAAAGTACTTTCATCGATGGACCCTCTGCACTCACCAAAGTAAGTTCGGTACATTTTTCATTCATTTTATTCATAGCAAAAAAAAAAAAATTATTTACCACCGCCATTGGTCTTTGTTAAAGTCAATTAATGATAACAGATCCTTCGTATCTTGAATTTTTATATGTAATTTAATTGATTTAATTAATCTTTAATTTTTTATATGTAAACGGCTAATACCGCCATTAGTCAGTTATTGATAATAGATCCTTCGTATCTTGAAGTAGTTTACAATGAAAACATATACCCGAATAGCATTTATTTCGTCATTAGACTAATTTTTTTTATATAATATTTTATTCCCTTATAGGAAATATTAATTTTGAGAAAAAAAAAAAAACTAAAAATTTCGATATATTTGTTATTGGCATTTTGACATATTATAAATATGAAGCTAGGCTTTATGAATTTGAACCATACATTAAATCTGTAATAACTTGAAACTTTTAGTGGCTACTTATAATTCTAATATAAAATGAATTTTTTTAATAAATGTAAGTGATAACATTATGCAGAAATAACTCCAACTGAGTTTGATTTTTAGTGTACTGGTTTAACGAACTTGTTGTTGTGAAGTATGTATGGGTTCATTGGAACTATCCTCTACGGACTACAGGCTAGTGAACAGGTTGGGTGGGTCGCGGTTGATGCAATTACATCTGAGCACAACCAAATTTAAAAAAAATGAAAAGGAAAACATTGGTATTTGAAATTTTTTTTTACATTTCTACCTCCTCTTCTGTCCCCATTTTTCTCTATTATTCTTTTATTTCCTTCTGATTACTGCACGCGATGTTAAAATAAAATTTATAGCAGCTTTACAGGATGAACAATGGCAAGATCCTACCCCCCCGCCGACGAGCAGGCAGCCGGAACTGATCGCGTGCTTCCGCCATTTCTTCATTCCAATAAAAGTGACCATTGATGTCTAATAAAATTAAACCTTGCATGCTACAGTTATAAATTTTTGGCGCCCAACGTGGGGCCCAAGGCAAACGGACACAGCATTTTCATCTGTTGTGGTATTTTGAATGTACCTACTATTTCAAAGGCTTTTCTAATACGTTTGTCAAGGCCTTACACAAGATTTATTTTTTCCCTCCTCAACCTACTTAAAAAAAAAAAAAAGGAAAAAACTTTTCATAAATCTATTTCTCTTCATATCTGGATATTTTAATTGCGAGGAATTTTTAACCTATAAAAAGCAGAAGTGCTTTTGGTTATTACCGGTCGTTAATTGTCTAGGTTTTCTTTTATTTAATTTATTGACTCCATGATTTTTTTACGAATTGGAACTTAGATTTTGGAAGATAAAACTGAAATCTTACCAACAAAATAAAAAAAAAAAAAAATAGAAAAAAATAAAACAATTCAAATATCCTTATTTTTATTTCCTATTTCTTTTTCATTAAGTGGAAAATATGAATTTTATTGAAGAAGTTCTTATCCCTTCTTGAATGTCGACTTTTCTAAATATCTAACACATTCTAAGCTAATGTCTTTTTTCAATCACCATGTTTTAATTTTTATTTTTTTTAAACAACAACAAGTTTCCCAGTTACATAAAAAAAATCAAACTTTAAATTCATGCCATTATTTACCTTATTCAGTAACTTTTTTTTGTCTGTAAAAAAAAAAAAAAAAAAAAAAAAAAAAAAAAAAAAAAAAAAAAAAAGAACTGTCTTGGAGACGGGGAGAAAGTATATATAATAATTATATATACGCATATATATACAGTTTACCATTGGAAAACAAACTAATAATAATTCGACTAAAACAAATTATTTTTATTTGAATTTCTTTTTCTTTAATTTTTTTATAGTATTTAATTAGTACACAACTGGTGTTAACAGCTAAGGTTTAATTCCTTTATGCGCAATTGTTCAAAATCCAAACACGTTCTTCAACGAGATTTTTTTAGCCGAGCCTAAAATAAGATAGCAAAACGTTTTAATTTACAGTTGTATGATCATCCCAAGGGATTGAAATTATTTTTCGTTACTGGTTTGATTACCTTACTGATTCATAATGCCGGTTACTAGAAGTACAGAAGACCTTGCTGCGGCAGTGGATCCTTGTGATCCTAAATGCACCCTTTGTAATAAGGATATAACCGCTCAAACAGTGTCACTAAAAACTGTTTGCAATCATACTTTTCATAAAACCTGCATTATTGCTCATGTCAAATCCAATCCAAACTGTCCTTTGTGTGGAGTGAGGATATTAGGTTCTGATAATAGTTCTTCCTCTTCAGGTGCAAAGACTAAGACAGCTTCAATATTAACCCGTTCTCAGACAAAAGCGAAAAACTATGATGTCAATAGGCAGGTGGAGACCTCCTTTACCGCTGCGGCTCCAGGAGCCAATGATCAACCTCCTAGTATATCCGATGACAGTATTAGGGAAATAGCTTCATCCGTTTTTAATGAACAACAATCTCGAATGTTTTCGACGTTGCTTAGTCAAATGTCAGAAATAATTGAGAGAAGTGTAGAAGCAAGCGTCTCAAGATTAAGCCCGGGGGGTCAGTCGATAATACCACCAACTCCGTCCGATCGTCCTGTCCCCGTGTTACAATCGTTGCCCGCCGGGGAGCAACGTTCTCTGGAGCAACTTTTAGGATTGCCATCCACCAACCCCAACAACCTAAACAACTTGGGAAATGCGAACGTGTGTCCCAATATAAGGTACCCCCTTAATTCACCAAACTCTCCACAGGATACTATGGCTGATTTAAGTTTCCGTCCTGACAGAGTCAGTCAGATAATATATAATTGGAAGCTAAAATTTTCTGGTGGTTCAACCGGTCTCTCAGTAGACAGATTTATATATAGAGTTGAGGCCCTTACTAAGCAGACGTTGAATGGTAACTTCAATTTAATGTGTAAAAATGCTTGCTCACTCTTTGAAGGGAAGGCCGATGACTGGTTTTGGAGATTTCATCGGTCGAATCCAAACTTTCAGTGGCAAGATCTTTGTCGTTCCCTTCGTGAACAATATAAAGACTCACGGACAGACGTGGACTTTAGAGAGATGATTAGGGATCGCAAGCAGAAGCCTAATGAAACTTTCGATTCTTTTTATGAATCTATTATCGAGCTGGTGGATAAGCTACATCAACCTCTGCCGGATAGTTCTCTTGTGGAGATTCTGCGTCGAAATTTAATACCAGAGATCCAGCATGAGATACTTAATATGGAAATCAGATCTGTAAGGGATCTAAGGGATATATGTAGGCGTCGTGAATTTTTCCTTCAGGATATACGCCGTAAGCACGGTATTTCCGCAACTAAAGCGCACACTTTCTCAAAACGCGTAACGGAAGTAGATTTCGATAATTCAGAGTGCCAGGATACGATAGAGGAAGATATTTCAGAAATATCCCTTACTTGTTGGAATTGTCACAAACCAGGACATCGTTACCAAGACTGTGTAGCTGATAGGGCCATTTTTTGTTATGGCTGTGGTACTCCTCAAATTTATAAGCCAAATTGTAAGCGATGTAATACGGATTCAAAAAACTTCAAATCTTTGCCACCGAGAGGTGCACACAAACCGAATTTCGGGAGGCAAACGAAACACCAAGAAACGAACACGGATTAACAATTCTTCACAGTGAAACGACCGAAACGGACAAAATTAAATCGGCAAACGACCATCTTAAAATTTATCCGATAAAACCTTTGCATGTACGTCTAAAACATTACTACGAGGTTCGCAATAGAATTTTTGGGGAACAAACTAATCTTAATAGGTCAAGTCGTCGTATACGGGAGTATTGGCAAAAAGTGAAAAAACTTAAAAGAAAGTTTGCTATTTCGTTGCTCGATAGACATGGAGATGTACGCCCTTATGCGGCCGTGACTATTTTAGATCGAGATCTCATGGGTCTTTTAGACACTGGTGCCTCCGTTTCCTGTTTTGGTTCACAGATTGCTCTAGAATTAGAAAAAAATAAGTTCCCATATGAGAAAATTAATACTTCTGTTAAAACTGCGGACGGTAAATCACAGAATGTTCTGGGATATATTCAATCGTCTATTACTTTTCGGGGTAAATCATTGCCTATAACAATTTATCTGGTCCCTAGCCTTTCTCAGAACCTTATTTTAGGAATTGATTTTTGGGAGATGTTCAATCTTTTACCTACCAATTTAGATTCATCTGTTAGCCATTCGCATTCTTTGGATTTGATTGAGGTCCCAGATCAGCAATTACTTGCCTATACACAGCGGCAACAACTTCAGCATGTTATCTCTCTTTTTCCATCATCCACTAAGGAGGGACTGGGCAGAACCAATGTCCTTTGTCACAATATTGATACCGGTGATGCAAAGGCTGTGTCTCCTGCGATTGAAAAACAAATTTATGATGAGCTGGATCGAATGATTGCCATGGGAGTTATTGAGGAGTCTTCTAGTGCTTGGTCTTCGCCAGTGGTGCTTCATAGGAAACCCGGTAAGAATAGGTTGTGTCTTGATAGCAGGAAGCTAAATTCGGTGACTGTAGGCGACGCTTACCCACTTCCACATATCGATGGTATTTTAAGCAGACTGCCAAAGGCGGAGTTCATTAGCAGTCTTGACCTTAAGGACGCTTTTTGGCAAATACCATTGGATGAGTCATCAAAGGATAAAACCGCATTTACCGTCCCTGGGAGACCGCTTTACCATTTTAAGGTTATGCCATTCGGCTTGTGTAACGCTCCACAAACCATGTCACGATTAATGGATCGAGTTATTCCTGCGGCTCTCAGGACGGAAGTTTTTGTATACCTTGATGACCTTCTAGTGGTATCTGCCACATTTGAGCGTCATATGGAAGTTCTAAAGGAAGTGGCTCAGTGTTTGCGAACCTCCGGACTAACAATAAACGTCGAGAAAAGTAAATTTTGTGTTAAAGAAGTCCGCTATTTAGGTCATATTGTGGGAAACGGGGTGATTCAAACAGACCCAGAGAAAATTTCAGCTGTATCCGAATTCCCGACCCCTGGGTCTGTCAAACAAGTCAGACGGTTTTTAGGTATGTCAGGCTGGTACAGAAAATTCATCAGGAACTACGCTTCGATCACCACCCCATTAACTGATCTGCTTAAAGGTAAAAGAAAATTTGTTTGGACCGACGAAGCTCAACGGGCTTTTGAGGAGATGAAGTCCATTTTGAGTTCAGCCCCTGTCCTGCACAGTCCAGATTTTTCGCAGCCTTTCTACATTCACTGTGATGCGAGCAGGACAGGAATAGGAAGCGTATTGGTGCAAAAAAATGCGGAAGGCGAAGAGTTCCCGATAGCATTTATGTCGAAGAAACTCAATCAAGCCCAACGTAACTATTCTGTCACCGAACAGGAATGCTTAGCAGCATTGTTAAGTGTGAAAAAATTTAGGGCTTACGTCGAGGGACATGATTTCACTATAATCACAGACCACGCGTCTTTAAAGTGGCTTATGTCTCAGACCGACTTAAGCACCAGGCTGGCTCGGTGGGCTTTAAAGCTTCAGGGTTACCGGTTTAAGATTGAGCATAGAAAGGGGACACAGAACGTGGTTCCTGATGCGCTTTCACGTGTCAATACTGATGATCTGTCCGAATTAGATGTCAATATGTTGTCCGAAATAGTAAATGACAATGGGACTATTGTAGATTTGAATTCTACCTTTTTCAAATCGGACGAATACTTAGAATTACTGAAAAAAATTGAAAATAATATAAGTAAAACACCAGACCTAAGGATAATCGACGGTTATTTATACAGACGGACTGACCATGCCACAGGTGAACAGTTACAGGATGATTTGGCGTGGAAACTCTGGATCCCTAAGGGGTTAATACCGAATGTGCTTAGGAACTCCCACGATCATCCATTATCTTCGCACGGTGGAATTAATAAAACCCTCGAGAGAATTAGGAGATTTTATTATTGGCCCAACTTGATAAATGACGTCAAGAATTATGTTAATGCATGTGAAACATGTAAATGTACAAAACATCCGAACTATGTGCTTCGTCCACCCATGGGAAAGCCTACTGAAACGTGTCGATTCTTTCAGAAGCTTTATGTCGATTTTCTTGGTCCCTACCCAAGGTCACGATCGGGTAACGTGGGCATATTTATCGTTTTAGATCATTTTTCGAAATATCCTTTCATAAAGCCTGTTAAAAAGTTTACTGCTGACGTCATCATAAAATACCTCGAAGAAGATCTATTCCATGCTTTTGGAGTACCTGAAACGATTGTCTCAGATAATGGCTCGCAGTTTAAGGCTCACACTTTTAATGATCTTTTACAGAGATATGGCGTTGCTCATGTTTACACTGCAGTTCACTCCCCTCAGGCAAATGCGTCCGAGCGGGTAAACCGCTCAATTTTGTCGGCTGTAAAGGCATATGTTAGGCCGGATCAAAAAGACTGGGACGAGTGTATCAGTAGTGTTTCCTGTGCTTTACGATCAGCTATTCATTCTGCTATTGGAACATCTCCGTATTATATGGCTTTTGGCCAACACATGGTTACTGATGGGTCTACATATCAATTGCTTAGGAAGTTAGAGATGTTGGAGGATCGCTCTATAAGGTTTGAAGGTAAGGATTCCTTAGAGATAGTTAGAAACCGAGCTGCGGAGGTTATGAAAAGGCAATTTGAACGCAACGAAAGATCATATAATCTTCGGTCGCGTGAGGTTTCCTTCGTCGTTGGTCAAGAGATCTTCCGCAGGAACTTCCGGCAGAGCAACTTTGAGCAGGGTTTCAACGCCAAATTGGCACCAACGTTCGTTAAAGCTCGGGTGAAACGTAAGCTTGGTAACTCGTATTACGATTTAGAGGATTTGAGAGGTCGCTCCATCGGTAATTACCATGCTAAGGATTTACGCCAGTAGTATTAGGAGACCGTCGGTTATGAAAACAGGAACCAATGAAAGCCATCTACAAGCGGTATCAGATTTCAAGGTCGTTTTCTCCCCGAAATCTGATCTTGGCAGGGGGGTTCTGAAGTGGCGCTTGTAGTTGAGGTGTTTTTTTTTTTGGCATTAAACTATTTTTACAACGCCATCTGGGTGTCATTGGATTGGTCCTTATTCTTTAGATAATATTAATTTTTGTTTTGTTTTGGTTACGCACATTCTACGCTATTTCTGCAAAGTGGTAGATTATGTGATAATTTGGCAATAACAGGTTTAAAGAAAATTACAGTATTACTGAACTTCATTTTCTGATCAAGCCTTAGAGTGCAAAGCATATATATTCTGCTTGAAATTATTACAAGTGCCTCGTGACTACTTCGTGAAAAGAAAAAAAAAAATCTTACACGATTTTATTGGCATTTCTGCTGTTGAAATCAGCTCAATTATTAAATTGGTTTTTTGCGCTACATATTTTTTTTACAAGTAAGTACTATTGTATGTTGTTAGACATTTTGTTTAAATATTGTATAAAACTACACACCTGAAAGTTTTTAAAGACACCATAAGAACATTTGATTTTTATAACTAGTTACTTAAGGCAACTGCCTTAAATTAAAGTGTTAACCTACCTACATAAGTCGGATTTTGTTTGTTATTGAGAACGGAGATCGGAAACCTGCCTGTTAATTAAATTGTTTATATGGACCAGGTGCCAATTCCATTTAGGGTAAGAAAGGAATACTAAAATTAATATTATCCCTTTAGACTCTAACGGTTTATAATTCCTCTTTAGATTTGGCACTTAATACCTTGTACCGGCACCCGTTACTTTGCAACAACATAATTGCCTCCCTATGACAAAGGACAACATACAACATTTCAGCCATTTAGAAAGCTCGTTTGAAACGTACACGGTATTACCTTATACCGTCGGCAGTTCGTTTAGTTTGGAAAAGTCAAGAACAATAATCAAAGACCAGTGAGAAAAAAAAAAAAGACCAAAAGAACAGTGACTAAATTCATGAAAAAAAAAAAATTTGTGTAATATGTTTATGAAAAAAAAAACTTGTCATAATTAGTTCTAACGGGAATCATATTTAGACCGACAACTTCAATCTAGCTTCAATTTAGAAAAAAAATTTATATATATCATATTATATATCAGAGTTATAAATGAAATATCCTAATGTAAATGATTTTTTTTTAAACTAATTTAAGTAATATTCATTCACCTCTTTAGTTGAATGTTGCTGATATTTAATCATATCACGGTGAATAGTTTTTTTAAATTTAAAACTGCCAATTAACTATTTTTTTCAAATTGAATTATTGTGGCCAAGTTAAGTGGTTAATTTTTTTATGTTGTTGTGCGAATTTAATGAGATAACCAATTTAAGGTCATAAGAAAAAACTGTGAACCATAGTTGACTCCCGTTATTCAGTGAGCAGAATCAACAGAACCCTCTACGGAATCCAGTTATGAAAGTACTTTCATCGATGGACCCTCTGCACTCACCAAAGTAAGTTCGGTACATTTTTCATTCATTTTATTCATAGCAAAAAAAAAAAAAATTATTTACCACCGCCATTGGTCTTTGTTAAAGTCAATTAATGATAACAGATCCTTCGTATCTTGAATTTTTATATGTAATTTAATTGATTTAATTAATCTTTAATTTTTTATATGTAAACGGCTAATACCGCCATTAGTCAGTTATTGATAATAGATCCTTCGTATCTTGAAGTAGTTTACAATGAAAACATATACCCGAATAGCATTTATTTCGTCATTAGACTAATTTTTTTTATATAATATTTTATTCCCTTATAGGAAATATTAATTTTGAGAAAAAAAAAAAAACTAAAAATTTCGATATATTTGTTATTGGCATTTTGACATATTATAAATATGAAGCTAGGCTTTATGAATTTGAACCATACATTAAATCTGTAATAACTTGAAACTTTTAGTGGCTACTTATAATTCTAATATAAAATGAATTTTTTTAATAAATGTAAGTGATAACATTATGCAGAAATAACTCCAACTGAGTTTGATTTTTAGTGTACTGGTTTAACGAACTTGTTGTTGTGAAGTATGTATGGGTTCATTGGAACTATCCTCTACGGACTACAGGCTAGTGAACAGGTTGGGTGGGTCGCGGTTGATGCAATTACATCTGAGCACAACCAAATTTAAAAAAAATGAAAAGGAAAACATTGGTATTTGAAATTTTTTTTTACATTTCTACCTCCTCTTCTGTCCCCATTTTTCTCTATTATTCTTTTATTTCCTTCTGATTACTGCACGCGATGTTAAAATAAAATTTATAGCAGCTTTACAGGATGAACAATGGCAAGATCCTACCCCCCCGCCGACGAGCAGGCAGCCGGAACTGATCGCGTGCTTCCGCCATTTCTTCATTCCAATAAAAGTGACCATTGATGTCTAATAAAATTAAACCTTGCATGCTACAACGTCCATATCATTAAGGCCAGCAAGCAGGCTAAATCTGTTGCTTGAAGTTGACGGGATATTTGGGTTAAAACCCGGAGGAAGTTTTGTCATCTTCTTGTTGGCAAGGAGCTTTCTTTTTGATGAAGATTTGGCCCCTCGGGCCATCGCTAGATTTTTTATTCCTGTTTTAGGCTGAATTGACTATCACGTGAGTTCAAATGAGATCAAGAATAGGCAATTGCAAAAACAAAAATATACACTTGTTATTAATTTTAAATAGTTGTACTCTAAGCGCTTTAATTATTTACACGACCGTTCGTAAAGAGAATTAGATTCGAACTGATTAACTGCCAACAGGAAAATGGACACCATCTAAAAGATGTAATTTTTCATACTTAGCTTAAAAAAAATTTATAATTTATACTTTAATTTGCAAAAAAAATTAAATAAAAAAATTTAAAAATACAAAAATTATAAGCATTTCAAATCGGTCAGTCAAACTTGGCCCACCCTGTATATTATTTTTCACAATTTTTGTGGATGAAAATTTGAAGTTTGTCAGAAACCAAAGATAACAAATTATCTTATTTTACATTTTTGGCATCCCTTATCCTTCATGATGTCTTCAAAATTTGACTTCATGATAGGCAAAGTAAAACCCAAAAAATTTAAGTTCGATAATAATTCCCAGGTAGTATTATTTGGAGTCAATAAATGAAAATATATTTTATTAAAAAATTTAACTCAAAATCAAAAGTTGGCATCACAGGGTTACATTTTGTATTGTATTGTGTTATTTTGTGTAACCACAAAATTAATAGAGAAAACTCCCTTTTAATTGTAAAAAAATTTATTTTCCAAATATGGCAATATTTAAACAAAAAAATTGAGAGAGCTTTTTCGCAATGAAGGTTAGGGTGAGCTATTTAATTTGCAAAAACTTTAAATTAAACGAGAGGTTATATCATATAACCGGAAACGCATGCATATAGGTATATAACCTAAATGGGAACAAGTTGACTTTAGGAGCAACTCTCCGATTTTTTTTTAGGGGGGTAGGGGCTTTTGGGATGATTCTAGGAAAATATTTTTTTTCGTCGGTCAGGCCTTTTTCCCGAGTTATGGACTTCCGAAGTTTTGGCATGGACTTGTATATAACTTTGTTATTTACTATCGGATTTCAGCGATATATATATATCATTTGAAAGCTTACTTGAGTGCCTTTCATTTGGTATTTTTAAATTTTAAATCTATTAACCCATTATAAACTTATAAAGGTGTTCTCCTATGACTGCCTCCTCCCGGAATTATAATAAAAGAAAGGGAGGTTCAATTGGTTTGGCGGCTGCAAGTTTAGATTTAGGAAATGTAATTAATCAAATTAAAAGTTCAAGCTAATTTTTGTTGTTTCTTTAGGACTCTTCAAAATATGTCAGTGAATTCGTTAGTCCCATTCTCAATTGTTTAAACGATCAAGATTTACGTGTCCGGTATTTTGCGTGTGATCCTTGTATAACGTGGTGGCACGTCCTTCATTATACCCTTCTTTCCCGATTTATTTGCTGCTCGCATCTTGTGGCCTATTCCTGTTGGATCGTTTACTTAAAGATATTGTTATTGAATCTTCACAAACTTTCAATCTAGAAGCTTTTATACCTCTTCTTAAGGAACGCATTTATGTAAAGAATTATATAGTACGACAATATGTTATATCCTGGATTTCGGTTGTGAATACTATACCAGAAAATAATACGGTTATCTATTTGACTGATATTATTGATGGACTTTTTATGATGTTGGAAGATAATACTGCTGGACTGAAGACTTGAAGTCAAATATACGTAATATAATTCATCAAGTGATCAATGTATTTATAGTTTTAATAATAATTAGTATTGTACTTTTCGTTTTTACTTTTTCAATTAACCTCAATACATTAGGTTATGGGCCCAGATGTCGTTGATAAAATTGTAATTTAAAAAAAGTGAATATATAGCTGAACTTTCCAATTTTTTTTGCGTGAGCGACGAACTGAGCGACATGGTCTCTCTTTTAGTCGTCCACGATTTTCGTGACATTTGTTCGAAAAAGTCTTTGACGATTTGTTCCGGCTGTCCTACATTTGTCTTTAAAGACTTTACATTGTCATGCACCCATCATTAGGGATGTCTTGAAGACGTGGCCAACTGGGTATGGTGGTATTAGTGAAAATTTGTTAATATTAGTGCGTTTACACTAAGGAAAATTTAGTAGATTTTAGTTGAAATCTGTTTCAAAATCTATACCGTTTACATCTAACTTTTTGACATTTTGTGAGACTTTGTTTCCACAACAATAAACAGCTGATTATAATAAAACATGTAAACTAGAAATACCAAAAATAAACAAAACAATAGGAAAATGGAAATATGCAAAATTCTAAAAGTAAAAGATTTTATTATTATATTATGCATCAAGAATGAAAAAAGCACAAGCTGAAGCACAAATTTTGCGAAAAAAAAACATCAGCATTTGTTAAATGTATTGTTTGAACAACAAAAACAAATGCATTTTCCACAATTATTATATAGCAGATTGGAATGAGCACATATAAGAATCAAACGTTGTAACTTTTTAATTACTAAATATTTTTTTATAGATTCGTCATTTTTTTTTTTTTTTTTGTTAATAATTAATATTTTATTTCCTTTTTATTCAACTTGTTTGCATTTGTCTTTAAGTGTCTATTTTTCAGTCACTGCGTTGTAATTTTCTACCACAATATTAAAAAAAAAACACAGTAGTATCATTTGGTAGTGCCCAAGTTTGACAAGATTTTGTGAGACTGCACAAATCTAGTAACAAGGTAGATTTTGTTTTGTATGGGAAATCTAGTAAAACTGAGCCAGATTTCGCTAGAAATCTCGTATATACTAGATTTTGCTTAAATGTAGACGCACTGTATGAGTGACACCGACGATGCTTGATGGAAAATCAAAAATTTTAGATTTTTGGCATGCTGGATGAGAGATTTTGATGAATGTATTGTATTTTTTCATCAATCACGTACACACTTTAAACGAGATTTCAAACAGAACGGACGCAAAAATGTCGGATGAAAAAAGTGATTTTTTAAATAATTCTTTTCTGAATAAAACGTTAGGAAACTTGGCCTATATAATAAATTTTATTTATTTTATTTTTTAAAATGCAAATAAGTTTGAAATCACATTAAAATTAACACTTTTTTTCTTTTTTGTTACTCCCGCTATTGACACTTCAAAGTAAAATGAAAAATAAATGATGTACAGGTCGTACAGCAAATGTAAGTATATACCAACTTCAAGCACACGTACACGAGCTTGATGTCAAGCGTTTGATAAATGTATAGCGCCCTTAAAGGTGCTATTACACGAAATGTTTTTTACATATGTACTGTCACTTTTTTTATCCATATGAAATTCCTCATGTCTGTCAAAATTGTCTTTTACATACGATTCATAATTTTTGCTATCACACGTGCATATGAATTTCTGTATGACTTAACCTCTAAATGTAAACAACAGCTGATTTAATTTGTGAATTTACAAAAATGAATTGTTAAAAAAAAATATATATATTTCTTAATTGTTAATTAATACTAAACAATTTATTTTTCTTTCAATATTAATCTTTAAAATTTACTCTGTTTTTCTTTCGCCACAAGCAGTGTTGTATTTTCACATGTTTGTCATGCAAAAATAGAACCTGTTCTAATTGAAAAATGTACGTGACTTTCCTCATGTATTGTACCTAAACAATGTTTCATATGTATCACACGATGTGTACTACTTTTGTTGTGGGAAAATTTGACAGTACATATGTAAAAAACACATACATATGTAAAAAACACATCATAGCACCTTAAGCTGCGTTCACACTACGTGTTTTGCTTGTGTTTTTCTTAGTTTTTTAACACGTGTAATTTGTACACATAGTGTGAACCCTTTCAAACATTGTTTATGTACAACACATTTTGCAAGACATATGTAAATTTTTCAGTTAGAGCAGGTTCTATTTTTGTATGACAAACATATGAAAATACAACACTGCTTGTGGCGAAAGAAAAACAGAGTAAATTATAAAGATTAATATTGAAAGAAAAATAAATTGTTTATTACTTAACAATTAAAAAATATATAAAATATATAACTTTATTTTTAACAATAAATTTTTGTAAATTCACAAATTAAATCAGCTGCTGTTTACATTTAGAGGTTATGTCATACGGAAATACATATGTAAGTTTGAACGCAAAAATTATTAGTCGTATGTAAAACGCCAATTTTGACACACACGGAATTACGTATGGATCGTAAAACTGAATTTACATATGGAAAATACACATAGTGTAAACACACCTTTAAGTATCGTTTATTCATTTCTTGTAGGGTCTACTTTATAAAAATGTTAACAGCAACCATAAATTTGTGGTTGCTAATAAGATTACTATTTGGAAACTGAAGTTAACAGTTCTCAGTTGTCATACATAATATCTTTTTGGCAACGCAACTGAAGTTTGGTTACTATCGATAATCGCCCCGTAGCGATTCGAAAGATTTTGGTTAGAAGTAGTATAAATCTCAGCAATTTTGTACATATATATGAATTTGTATCGGAAATCTTGAGATATTTGTGTAATTTACATCGAAATCTCATTTTTGAGATTTAAAACAAAATATAAACGCTTAAAATGGTAATAGCAGAATACTTGGTAAAATGCACACTTAAAAAAAAAAAGCTGGAATAACAGAAAATACAAAGACACGTATCATAAACCATATAAACTTTTTTCTAAAAAATTCAATTTTTAACATCAAGAGAGCTTTACATTCTCACTGCAGCTAAATCCGCATTAGCTTTATTTTTTAATCTCCACCGTTCTCACTACAATTTGTAGCTTTAGTTTGACAGTTGCTGCACAGCTGTTCGAACGAATTGTTTATTTACATTTTAATAGTTTTTGTTTTGGAGAAAACAAATTTTGCGAAAAAAAAGTTAAAAGTGAAATAAAATGCAAAATTTAAATTATATTATGAAAATCATTTCCATAATGGATATTACGAAGAAAATGCAACAAATAAATAATTTTTTAATAAAACAATTCTTTGCTATACTCACTTGCTGCTTTTGTTTCTGAATTTTTGTTTTGTTTTGTTGTAAATGAAAATTCACAGTCGTAAAATGATGCAAATTTTCTGCTGCAGCGTTGTAAATTTGTTCATTTTGCGGCGAATTGCACAATACATCCCTGATTTCTGTTGGATTTATTCTCGATTTAGCTAAAGCGAGGGTTTTATTTTGACAGTATTTATATACCCAAAAATTGACCAGCTTTAATTAAATCCACTATAAAGCGAGTCAAATGCGGATTTAGCTGCAGTGAGAACATAGTATTATAGAAAAAAATACTAAGCTACTTTAGATATTTTACCATCAGTTTAATTGCTTGTTTATAAATATTGACACATTATTTATAACTTAAGGTGCTATTACACGAAATGTTTTTTACATATGTACTGTCACTTTTTTTATCCATATGAAATTCTTCATGTCTGTCAAAATTGTCTTTTACATACGATTCATAATTTTTGCTATCACACGTGCGTATGTATTTCCGTATGACATAACCTCTAAATGTAAACAACAGCTGATTTAATTTGTGAATTTACAAAAATTTGTTGTTAAAAAAAAGGTTATGTATTTTTTAATTGTTAATTAATACTAAACAATTTATTTTTCTTTCAATATTAATCTTTAAAATGTACTCTGTTTTTCTTTCGCCACAAGCAGTGTTGTATTTTCACTTGTTTGTCATGCAAAAATAGAACCTGTTCTAATTGAAAAATGTACATGTGACTTTCCTCATGTATTGTACATAAACAATGTTTTATATGTATCACACGATGTGTACAACTTTTGTTGTGGGAAAATTTGACAGTACATATGTAAAAAACACATCATGTAATAGCACCTTTATTATACATTCGTTTTAATTTGGTGCCTAGTTAGCCACACGTTGTTAAAATATATCTGTACCATAAATGTAACGTTGGCATTTACTGCACTTAGTCGCAGTTCACACACGACGATTTTAGTTGCGCAATTCTTGAGTTTATAGATGTTTGCGGTGAGGGGAATAAAAAGGGAAAAATAAATGCCGGTTCTCGGCTATTTCAAGCAATTCTCTCATTCGCTTTTTTTTGGTTGAATATTTGACATTTCTTTTCATTCGGTGTTTCGCTTCTTGGTGTGAATAATTCGTAATTATTGTTTACTTATTAAAATGGCGTTTAAATGGAATCGGGACTTAATTGAAAAATTAATAACTCTGGTTTAGGAAAACCATTGCATTTATTATGTTAAATGCAAAGAATATTTGGACTAGAGCACAAAATATCGGGACTAGAGCACAAATGTCAAATTATAAGAAAATAAAAGCAAAACAAAACAGTAAAATTGCCGAAGAAATTGTCGTGTGTGGACATAAAAGCAAGTTCAAAAGAGAATTGCCAAAAAACTAACCAAACTTTATCAGCTCTTCATAAATGTAACGTTCAAATGTAGCAAAAATCTATTTTCAACAGATTGGGATGTTCCGGGTAAGTGACAGTTGAGTTCGGTAACTGCTCTAAATGCTTTTCATGTAACAGAAAAAAACAGCAAACACGGTTGGTTACGGTTACGTGTGGCTAACTAGGCCTTTAGACGTTAGACGCTATACACGCTAAATATGTTTTTTGTGGCAACTTTATAGTCACGTCATAAAAGAAAATAGTATACTCTTCATAACGTAGTATACTTTTCAGCATTTAGAAAAAGTCTACTGTTAAATTAAAACAATGTTAAAATCCGAAATGCAGCATCAATTTTGGATTACAAAGAAAACCGTTCAAAGAAAACTTGGTTCTAAAGAGGACGAGCATATAATTTCTTCCGATGCCGAACTTGATGCAAAAATTGAAGTGTTTAAATCAATATCTGAAACAAGTGCAAGTTTGTGCAAAATAATTGATCAGTACCAGGAACGTCTTTGCATTTTGTCGCAGGAGGAAAGTGTTTTTGGACGATTTATGAAAGAGGCTGGTAAAAGAAGTAAAACTACTGGTGTAACTATTGCGAATACAGGAAAAGCAGTATCGTACTGTGGCCAACAAAGAATATGTGTCCGTGTTCCTCTTTTGAGACTACATCACGAAGTCGATGTTTTTCGAAATCGAGCTGTAACCGACACACAAAATACCATAACAGCTATGGAAAAAGGACGCACTGAATATAGGGCTGCTCTTGAATGGATGAAATCAGCAAGTAGTGAACTCGATCCTGACACTGGACGAGGGTTGGACACATTTAGAACTTCACAATCGCATGTAAGAATTGCTAAGCAAAATTTTGACAGCTTATCAATGGATTCCATTCAAAAGGTATTGTGAAATAGTTGTTTATGAAAAGTGAGTTTTTTTTGGACACCTCCAAATAACAGCTCCAAATCTGGTACATAACTCTATAATAATATTTATTTAAAACAAATCAAACCACACTATATGGATCTTGAAAAACCACATGGGGCTTAATTTAGTTAAGGCGCTATTACACGATGTCTTTTTTACATATGTACTGTCAAATTTTCCCACAACAAGAGTTGTACACATCGTGTGATACATATGAAACATTGTTTATGTACAATACATGAGGAAAGTCACATGTACATTTTTCAATTAAGGTGCTATTAAGGTGCTATTACACGAAATGTTTTTTACACTTTTTTTATCCATATGAAATTCTTCATGTCTGTCAAAATTGTCTTTTACATACGATTCATAATTTTTGCTATCACACGTGGGTATGTATTTCCGTATGACATAACCTCTAAATGTAAACAACAGCTGAATTAATTTGTGAATTTACAAAAATTTGTTGTTAAAAAAAAGGTTATGTATTTTTTAATTGTTAATTAATACTAAACAATTTATTTTTCTTTCAATATTAATCTTTAAAATGTACTCTGTTTTTCTTTCGCCACAAGCAGTGTTGTATTTTCACTTGTTTGTCATGCAAAAATAGAACCTGTTCTAATTGAAAAATGTACATGTGACTTTCCTCATGTATTGTACATAAACAATGTTTTATATGTATCACACGATGTGTACAACTTTTGTTGTGGGAAAATTTGACAGTACATATGTAAAAAACACATTATGTAATAGCACCTTTACATGATGTGTTTTTTACATATGTACTGTCAAATTTTCCCACAACAAAAGTTGTATACATCGTGTGATACATATGAAACATTGTTTATGTACAATACATGAGGAAAGTCACATGTACATTTTTCAATTAGAACAGGTTCTATTTTTGCATGACAAACATATGAAAATACAACACTGCTTGTGGCGAAAGAAAAACAGAGTAAATTATAAAGATTAATATTGAAAGAAAAATAAATTGTTTAATATTAATTAACAATTAAAAAATATATAACTTTTTTTGACAATAAATTTTTGTAAATTCACAAATTAAATCAACTGTTGTTTACATTTAGAGGTTATGTCATACGGAAATACATATGCAAGTGTGATAGCAAAAAATATGAATCGTATGTAAAAGACAATTTTGACAGACATGAGGAATTTCATATGAATAAAAAAAGTGACAGTACATATATAAAAAACACATCGTGTAATAGCACCTTAAGCGTTATATAACGTGCTTTGGTGTGTATGATTTTAAGGCATATAATCTTCTCAATGTAAAGGAAATCTGATTTGATAAGGAATTTATATGATTTTCAACATGTTGAGTAGGTAAATGAAAGTAAATTGCCTTAGTTTTAGTTGAATTAATTTCCAGATGATTAAGATGCAGTGGATTTCAGAATACGTATACATTTTAGAATCTACATTATATAAGAAATATATCATCTGCAAAAATGAATGATTTACAAAAACTATTATCCATAAGTGAAATGCAATCATTAAAATAGGCCAAGAACAGTATAGGACCTAATACAGAGCCCTGTGGGGCATCTAAGTTAACAGCATAGACAGTGGAACTTAATCTTCCAAGAGAAAGATACTGCGATCTATCAGTCAGATAGGAATATATAATCTGTCAGGCTGATTTGGAAAAATTAAACATGTCTAAGAGAATATTATGGTTTAAGAAATTAGTAAAGATGTATTGTGGCTACGACGAAAAGTATATTTAAGGTGCTATTACACGAAATGTTTTTTTACATATGTACTGTCACTTTTTTTATCCATATGAAATTCCTCATGTCTGTCAAAATAGTCTTTTACATGATTCATAATTTTTGCTATCACACGTACATATGTATTTCCGTATGACATAACCTCTAAATGTAAACAACAGCTGATTTAATTTGTGAATTTACAAAAATTTATTGTTAAAAAATAGGTTATATATTTTTTAATTGTTAATTAATACTAAAAAATTTATTTTTCTTTCAATATTAATCTTTAAAATTTACTCTGTTTTTCTTTCGCCACAAGCAGTGTTGTATTTCCATATGTTTGTCATGCAAAAATAGAACCTGTTCTAATTGAAAAATGTACACGTGACTTTCCTCATGTATTGTACATAAACAATGTTTCATATGTATCACACGATGTGTACAACATTTGTTGTGGGAAAATTTGACAGTACATATGTAAAAAACACATCATGTAATAGCACCTTTATTAGGTGCCACAAATTATCCCCATTGTGGTTTTTACTACACGACCCAACTTGGAAATTTAGAAACTGTTAACATAGTATTCAAAAGGTAAAGAAGCGGTGTTGAAATAAGTGGGAATATAATTTTTAAAAATTTTATTGGAATCATGTCATAACCAGAAGCATTTGACTTAATATATGAAATAGCAGTGAACAAATAGAATTCTGTAACCGTATTGAAAGAAAGAGATAGTACCATCAGTAAAGTTTTCAAAATTATAATTCCCAAGGTTGTTCTGACTTAGGTTATTTAAAAATCCAGATGCAATCGACTCAACATCAGTTTCGTATAGTTCAGGACTCTCACGACCAATGCATCCCAACCTACGTATAATTGTCCATTCTGATTGCTATCAACACAAGAAAATAAATTCTTACCATAATTTCTACGATCTCTTCTAATAACAGATTTAACTTTATTCCTAAGTATACAATAAGATTTGCAGTTGTCATCAGTACGATTTCTTATGAAATTACCATATGCAACATCTCTTAACGATGTAGCTTGAACAATTTCACTGGAATTTATCCAACTTGCGTCGTTAGGATTCGGTTTAGTTCTAAAAGTAAGGACAAAACTATGTAAATCATTAACAAGATCATTTAACTTGGAAAGCTGCACATCCACATCATTTGTAGAAAAAATGGGGGATGTATCAAATAGATTTACATATTGACTAAGTTGATCATAATTTATCCGTTTATAGTCCTTTAGTTCTATACCATTCTGTTTAACTTTAGGTGAAAAAAGTATGGAACAGAAAATAAGACTATGATAAGAGAAAAAAGTAAATAGCAATTGACCCTTACAAGTTACTAAAGATGGTTGACTCAGTAAAAAATAATTAAAGAGGTACTGTTGTATCGCATACAGAAGTGTGTACGTAAGCAGTTATGTAAACATGTGGTCTTACATCTTGAACTCGCAGAACGAACTCTTTCAGACATAGAAACATTAAAAAGATTACAATTAAAATCTTCCAGAATAATTATATTCGAAAAGCGATCAAATAAATCAGCATGAAGTTCTTCAAATGCATCAAAATTACCATTCGGAAGATATAACACCAACCAAAGCAGAAACACCATAACCAAAGGCTTCAACAAATATGGACTCACAGACTCTATACCGTTCACTATGGAACACAGTTATATACCGCAATTTATCAGATATGTACAAACAAACACCACCTGCTCGATCTTCATCCGGACGATCATTTCTAACCAGATTGTAACTAAAGAAAGAATTTCGAAAAGTAAAAAAAGGAACAACGTGTTTAAATTCTGCTTTAGTTTTAGTGATTCAGTATGTAGAGAAAAATAGTAAGGTTGTAAAAAAATAAAATGTAAAGATTGTAAATTGGGTGATTCATAAAACACAAGTATTTATGATTTACACTTATAAAATTAAGTATACAATACTAATATATTATATATAAGTGAATGTTATTTAACTAATCCAATACTCCTCCTCATTCAGTTAAGTTGCATTTAATACGAAAATAACAATGTTTGTTCAACGCTAATGGCTTCGTTAAGATGTCGGCTATCATATCTGTGGGACAGTAGCTACACGTTATGATACCTTTCTTCACTAGGCCCTTCGTTTATTTAAATTTTGTATCCATGTGCTTTGTCTTGAAAGAGAATTTGTCATCATTTAAAATACATAAGGCGCTTTGGTTATCATTAAAAATTGTTGTTCAGCAGCTTCTTACAATGAAATATATTCTGCTTCACAAGTGTAAGAAGCAACAAGAGTTTGTTTTTGACAGGACCATGATGTAGTGCCTCCATTGTAAAAATTATTCTTCCACTATTGGATTTTCTCTCAGTCTTTTCTTCTGCCCAATTTGCATCAGCATAACCGATTAACTGTTGATCTTGGTTTGAGTTGTTTAAGTTCAATTTAAACTCAATTGTTGAATTTAGATATTTTAAAATACGTTTGCATTGAAGCCAATCCTCATTTGTTGGTTTTGTAACCTTTTGCGCTAAAATGCTCACTGGTTCTGAAATGTCTGGTCGGGTATTTACAGAAATGTATAAAAGGTGTCCAATTAATTTGAGATATTTTATATTATTTTCAAGATAATTTGGATCTCCTACTTTTCCATAATTTAACTCCATTGGGGTTTTAACTGGTTTTGCGTCTCGAAGACAAAATTCCTGAATTGTTCTTGTTACGTAATTTGATTGGCAAAGTTGAAAATTACCATCACAATCCTTTAATATTTCGATTCCCAAATAATGTTTTATTCCCCTAAATTTTCTATAACAAAATGCCTTGACAATGAAGTTTCAATAAACTGTATTTGTTCTTTGCTCGAACAAGCCACGATCGTGCTTCCATTGATATAGCCCTTATACAGACAGGGATCATAAATACTCTGAGAAAATTTAGTTTTTAACAAAACGTCACGTAAAGTATTGTTCCAAGATCTTGTAGCCTGTTTTAAACCATATATACTTTTTCTTAAACGGCAAACTAATTTTTCATTTTCATTCTGAGAACCTTGAGGTTGTTTCAAAAATATTGTTTCTCCTCACGTTCTCCTTCCCTGCAATTGACAATAAAATTCGAAACGTTGTATGAGACACCACTGGGGCAAAAACTTCGTCCATATTTCCTCTATCAATCTTCTTGGTTCTTTGTCTTAATTTTTCCTTCCGGAAACTCTTATTTCAGGGGTTTGCAGTTTAATATTTTTCGGTTCATTATTATTTGTTCTTTCTGTTCAATAAAATCTTTATTACATTTAGTGATTGTTTCGTCTACCAGTTTCTGATTCTCTTAATTCTCCTCCTCAATCAATAATGTATCATTTTTACAGTTATTTGCCTTATACAATTCAATGGATACATTTTGATCTAATTTATTTGTAACCAAATCAGTAAACCGAACATCACGACTGATAACCACTTTTGTGGTTTTTGGATTGTAGAAACGAAATGCTTTTCAATTCTTATCGTAACCAAGAAATATCATTTCATCTGCTTTATTGTCTAATTCACGCCTCATTTGGGACGGAATATGTACAAAACATTTTGAACCGAAATTGTGGAAATGTTTTAAGCTTGGTTTCAACCGTACCACAATCCATAAGGAGTCAAATTTGTCGATCTGGTGAATACTCTGTTTTGAATATAATTTGCAGTAGATACTGCTTCCCCCAAAATTTATTTGGCAAGTTGGTGTCAATATGTAAACACCTGGCCATTTCAATTAGCGTCCTATTTTTTCTTTCAGCCTTTCCATTCTGTTGGGTAAAAGGAGCAGTCAGCTGAATTGGAATACCTGTAGACTTTAAAAAATCATTAAAATGTTTTCCAGTGTATTCACCGCCTCTGCCAGATCGAATACGACAAAATATAATAAAATTTCTAAACGATTGTTCTACTTTTGATTTTCTTGAAAGCAATTCTACAACAAAAAAATTTGAGTAGTCATCAATTAATGTAACCACGTACCTTTTTCCGGCAATTGTCCCATTATTTGCACCATAGTCTTTTGTCGATATCTTTGGCACAGCTTCGTATGCACTTTTTTTATGCTGTTTTTTGCACCAACGACCCAAACTGATTTTCTTATAGTTGACTCCATTATGTGGACCCCACCATGTAACGTGGTAATATGAATGTATTTTATCATCACCTCTGTAAATTGACAGTTTGCCAATAATATCGGATGCTTCCTGCTATATGTTAGACCTGAGTTGACCAACCTACCACCCACTCGCAGAATTTTGTTGTCTAGAAACGGATTGAGATTGCAAATTTTATTCCTTGTTGGAATCTATTATTCTTTAGCAATGAAATTTCTTCTGGAAATAACCGCAGTTGTACATTTCGAATCAGTACCGTTCTTGCATCATTTATTTCATCAGCTGATAAATAAGTGGCTGTTTCACGTCTTCTTAGCTGGCTAATAAATCTTATAACATGAGCCATTACCCTTATTAATATATTGTCGGATCAATTCGTCTATGAAGTTCGTTACTCCATTGACATATGTTGCCGCACTAAATAATACTGTTGTAACTTGCTTCGGCCAATTTTCTTCATTTTCTTTTAGCCATGTGGGACCATTTCACCACAAATAGTTTTCAACTAGCTTTTCTGGTACCATTCCTCTTGATGCGACATCTGCTGGGTTGTCCTTAGTTCGCACATGGGACCACTTTGCTAACGGAATAAGGTTTTGTATTTCATTGACTCTCGTTTTAATGAATTTGTCATTCGATTTTTCTTTGTTGTTAACCCATGCTAAAGCAATTGTTGAGTCACTCCACACATATATTTTAACATCTCGTTGAATTAACAGCCCAATTTTGTTTATTAATTTAGCTAGGTGATGCGCAGCACATAGTTCTAACTTTGGTAATGTTTTCCTGTTTTTGATAGGATTCACCTTACCTTTTAACGTTATATAACGTTATATAATGTCTGACCTTAGCATATACCACCGCTGCATAGCCTTTACCTGAAGCATTTGCCAAACCATTTAATTCCCATTTAGACCCCTCCGTTGTATAAAGCCATCTAGGGATCTTCACCTGGCCAATTTTAGATATATTTTTTGGAATCATTCCCCATTCTTTACATAGTTCCTCAGAGAGCTGGGCATCCCATTCTAACTCCAGTAACCATAACTTTTGAATGTATAACTTCGCTAGCGTTGTTATCGGTGCTAGTCATCCAAGTGGATCAAATATTTTTGCCAATGTAGATAACGCCAACTTCTTCGTTACGATCGTTTGATCAATATTTTTAAAATAAAATGTGAAATTATCAGCTTCTGGTTCCCATTGCACTCCCAAGGTTTTAACAGCTTCTCCTTCTTTTATCTGGACAATTTTCAGATATTTGCCCTAATATTTCTTTTTAATTTGAAAGCCATTTTCTTAGTACGAACCCGAATTTATGAAGTTGATTATTTACCTCTATTTGGATATCCCTGCAATCCTCCTTGGGTCAGCTCCAGCCATCGGGTCATCCATATAAAAGTTGTTTTTTATGATTCTGTGTACTCTAGGATTCATTTTTTGGCATTCATTTGTAATTTCGAGCAAGGATCTTTTCGTCAAAAATGGTGCACAAGCTGTTCCATATGTAACGGTTTTGAGTTTATATTCTTCTATAGGTTTTTTAACATCACTTCGCCATAATATCATTTGATACGGTTGATCATCTTCGGCTAGCATCACTTGACGGAACATCTTCTCGACATCGGCTGTAATCACATACTTCCACAACCTTCAGTTAATCAATAATTTAAAAATGTCACGTTGTAACTTCGGCCCTGTGTGCAGAATATCATTGAGACTATGACCGTTGCCAGATTTTGCCGAAGCATCAAACACCACTCTTAATTTTGTTGTGGAATTATCATTTCTCACGACTGCTTGATGAGGCATATAATAGTTAGCAGCATTATGTTGTTTAACCTTCTCCATATGGCCCACCTTCAGGTAATCATCCATGAACTCAGATTTCAGATTCGTGTTCAAATTTAATTTCTTCTCCAAACTTAGCAATCGAGCTGCCGCCATTTTCCTAGAATCTCCAAGTACTCGATCATCTTTGAAAGGTAGACGACCAATCTATTGTTTTCGTCCAAGAAACGTTTGTCAGGTTGAGCTGATGCTAAGTCTTTCAATACTAAGGCATTTGTGTGATGAACAGCATTACTATTGAACCTTGGTCGAATTGTTGCTTTTGAGACGCCAACTACAGTATTTACTAACCCAATTAGCTCTGTTTTTGCCTTCTGCAATATTTGAGCCGCTTCTTCTGAAATTGATGTCCTCTGTGAGCCTTGATCAATTAAGGCCCTTAGTATTATTGGTTATCCTAAGCCAGATTTAATTATTACTTGTGCTGTTGCTAACAATGTTACTGATGAGTATTCTTTCGTAACATAATTTGCTGACTTTTGGTTTATTTGCTGCTGTTCAGGCTTCTTTTTTTCAAACTGCATAATGTAACAGAGTATGATGTTTTCTTCCACATTTATTGCAGTTGGATTTATATTTGAAGCATTGTTTATATGCTTTGTGAGACATACATATTTCTCAAAGATTTTCTTTCTTTACCCAATAGGGGCTGGTCTATAAATATTTAACAGTCTTCTACATAACGACCAGTTAGCGAGCAGTATCGACAACTTACTTCTGATGTTTGGAACGTGTTGCTATATTTCATTGGTATCTTAACTGGACCACTATTTTTCTTACATTTCAGTGCCTGTTGAGCCAAATATTGTTGTTCCAAAAAATTCATTACATATTGCAGATTCTGGATTTCTTTAGTTTTTTGCACACTTTGTTCATACCACACTAATCCCTCTCTATCAAGTTTTCTAATTACGATTCTCGCAATGAAGGGATCAGCATCTTTTAGTGAAATACCCATCGGTTTTAGTGATTGAAGACATTCTGTTGTAGTATCTAAAAGCTGTTTGATACCAGTTACTCCTTACGTGTTAATACTTGGTTGGTCAAGTAGTTTGTCAACCAGATTTGAAAATAATAACCTTTTGTTCTCATAACGCTGCTTCAGAATTGTCCACGCTGCTTCGTAATTAGCATCTGTTATTTGTAGATGTTGAATCATCCTACCAGCTTCGCCATGAACAATACTTTTCAACCTGTATAATTTCTCTACGTTAGGTGGAAATTTTTTTGCATCCACTAATTGCCGAAATAGATCGTGGAATGCTGGCCAATCACTTATATTGCCATTAAAATGTGGAATTTTTACATTTTCTAATTTTGTATGGGATTCCTTTGCATTCTCTTTTAATTCGTCCGATCTGTTTGCCATTTTCTCTGTCATGGCTTCGAACTCATCCTCTATGATAAGGAAATCATCTACCATCCCATCATATGATGGGTCAGAATCCAATTCATCCATTATTTTTTGTATGCCATTAAATCTTCCTTCAATACAGTTTCTTTTTACCTGTATCACATTTTCCGAAAAAGAACTCAATGTTCCACCTAGCCGGTCTAATTTTGCCTCCAAATCACCTGCAAGCTGATAAAACCTCTTCTTTTTTCTTTCAACCGCAGTTGCTGTACCAGCGCTTATGCTATCTTCTGCACTGGGATACTGCTCCCCTTAAGAGCTATGCCGATCATATCCACGTACCTCATCTTTTTCTTTTTGCTTTATTTTAGAGCTTTCAATTTGTGATGACCCTTGTAGCTTCGCCGCATCTCGGAAGGTATCAATCAGTGCGCTTAGCATAATATACTGCTTTTCAGTTGTATCATACAGGGACTTCAATTCCCAGTCCTCTGCATATTCTTGTAGTATACTTGAGTGGACGAATTTATATGTGTTCCACGCCTCCTCTAATTGAGCACTATATGATTCCATCTTCGCCTTTCGCATTTCTGGGACATCTATTTTTGGTCGGAGGTTACATATCTTCTCTGCCAAATTTTTTAATTGCTCCATAGCCTTTTCTCTTTTGACCATTATTGCTGATTTTTTTACTTTGTTATCTTTTTGTTATGTAACCACAGACTTCTTATTTCGATGCCCACTTCGTTCTTCTCTTTTTTTTTTTAAATGAATCAAGTTTTTTTTTTCTGAATTTAAGATTTCAAAATATATTCTAATACCCGATACCGATTCACTCACTTTTCGAAGGACCACAATGTGAATATTATTTATTCCGAATTAAAATAACACGCACGTTTGAATATTTGTAAGATAATAAAATTTTTATTAAAATTAAAATCATCAAGAGCAAAAATGTAAAATCTTAAAACTAATTTTGAACTAACATTTATACCTGCGTCTCATACAACCTGGTCTTTCTAGTGATAACATCAGTTTCACACATGTGTGTTATTATTATGGGAAAACAGATAATAAACTATCCTAAAATAATACATATATATGTAATCCTAAACCTTTCTAATGATAACATCAGTTTCACATATGTGCTTTACTTTATGCAAAAACATAATAAACTATCCTAAGATATTACCTATGTAGTCATAAACATTTAGGGAGTTTTTCTTCATCATTAAACAATGTACATAAAACTATCACGCTGTGTGAAACGCAGGCTAATTATGGAACCCATGTTCATATTTGAACACCAAGGTTTACATTATCCGAACATGCAGAAAGATTTGACTTTAAAATTGAAATATCACTGGCAGTAGGACCAAGGTTATAATTATGGTACATCAAAACTTGGGTAATGTTTGTGTTTAGGGGGGAGCCAATAAATTAAAAAATAACTACATTAATCAATCAATTTATAAAAATATTTAGTTAGGTCAACTAAACAGAATGCATAGCAACAATTTATACAATTAAAAATTATAAAATATTTTTATAATTTACAATTGTATACAAAGTTTAATGATACTCTTAGGTAATGATATTAGTTTCAATGAATATTTTTATTATTTTTTTTATTTATTTAACTGATATTAAGCTTATATGAATATAAAACTAATACATAAAGATATTAGCATAGGCTGCTGGGGCCATCAGCTGTTATTAAGGATTTTATTCAAATTTTTATAATTAATTTAGATATGTAATTACAAATATTACAAATGTTATCAATGGAAGATTCCTTATTCAGACCATTGTTGAATAGGTATTTGGTTTGGAGACTTCTTAAATTAGGGCAAGTTGATCCACAGCAGTTGTTAAATTTACTGTTTATTAGATGTTGATGTTTTGTGATTGTGTGGCCCATACGCAGGCGGGAAAATATTCTAATTTTGTTTTTGTTAATATTTATTGGATATATAGGATTTTTTAAATTTGGGTTCATTTTGGTGTAATGTCGATGGTGACAGTTTCTCAGGTCAGTAACTTTCTTTTTTTTTTCGAGTTTATTAATAATTAAAGGAGTATGTCAAATTTTTCATTTAGCGAATCTTTTATCTTTGGAGATATACATGCATGTTTGGCAGCTGCGTCTGCATAATTATTACCGCATATTCCGGCATGCCCAGGAACCCAATTTTTTTTAAATTTTGCCTTTGAAGTCTATTAATAAGTCGCGAATTTTGCTAACGGATCGCCAATTGTTGTTTGCCAGGTTGTTTTTTTTTCTTAAGACTTATACCCTGTTTCCATAACACAATTCGTCACAGACGAACGAAAACTTGTGTGTATTTTGTTTTTGTTCCTCATACAAATTTTCGTTCGTCTGTGACGAATTGTCGTATGGAAACAGGGTATTAATTGCGATAAATATTGCTTGTAAAATACCAGCTGCTTCTGCAGTAAAAATTGATGTGAAATCGGCTAGATTTTTTGCAGTTAAAATGTTACCGTTTTGGTAAACAACGGAATATGGTACATTATAATTATATTTTGATGCATCTATATGGAGATGCTGCCTTTCTAAACTTGTAAAAGTTGATAAAAGTTGGTAGAAAAGTTGTATATACATATCCGTTAGATGTACTTTGTTTTTTGTATGATGAAAGGCTTATGATGCATGAATTGGAGTAGTACGTCCATACAGGATGTGTGGTGTTGAATGTGGAAAGTTTTTCTTTGTAGTTTAATATGTTGTTGATACATTTGTATATAGCTGATTTAATTCTCACAGTTTTTTGGAAGAAGTAATTTTCGAAACGTCAGCATCTTTAATTGAGTTGTATGTTAGTAGCTTTGGTAATAGTCTGTTAATTGTTTCAAAAATCTTTTGTTCCAATGATGGAAGTCGAGATTCTATTATTAATATTTGTATAGGCGTTATTCGATAATCATATTTATTGGCTTTGATTGTTTGGTGGTTATCGATTTTGTATGTGTAAGATTAGTTTTAGAACAGTTTCCGTAAAGAAAGAGTCCGTAATCAATCTTACTTAAAATTAGTGTTTTTATGACATATTTAATTGTATCGATGTGTGTATAACTTCTTGTGGTTAAATATCTTATATTATAAGATATGATTTTTAAATCTACAAAGGTAGACCCGCACATGTAATGGTGCGGCGTTGGTGGAAGATCCGCTTCCGTTTCCCTGAGCCTTTGCTGGTCGCACGTGCTGGCGTAGGGGCCTAGCTCGCCGGATGGGTGGGGTCTTGCTCAGGCCCAGGGAAACCGCACTACAGATTTTCACGTGCGATTTAAAAAAAAAACTGTCAATTTACACGGATGCTAAATGGATGGATGGCCATTTTGAAAACTTTGCCTTGAGTTAAGTCTTATGCATATATAAAAGAAATCAAAACAGCAGTTTACGCTGTTGGGGTTTTTCAAAACATGGTTCGATATCCATCGTTCAACGGAAAAGATTACAACACAGAGATTTTTGGTTATTTTTAAAAATTCAGTGTATTGGATTCTTATATCTGACAGAGACCCTAAACCAGCGATTTTTGTTCCTTTCAAAATTCGGTGATTTAAGTTCTCTCATTAAACAATGGACATGGCTCGATATCCATCGTTCAACGGAAAAGATTCCAACACAGAGATTTTTGGTTATTTTAAAAATTCAGTGTATTGGATTCTTATATCTAACAGAGACCTTAAACTAGCGATTTTTGTTCCTTTCAAAATTCGGTGGTTTAAGTTCTCTCATTAAACAATGGACATGGACGCAGAGGTTGGGGGACCTTACTAAATTAAAGCCGGTGTTTTGAACTCTCTTATCATAAACAAAAAGGCTTTAAACAGAGGTGTAGTTGGCAAAGGGCGTAATACATGACTATCTCTAAAATGGTGTTAGGCTATGTTATGAGATAATGAATGAATGAAGATTAGCCTAATGTCAACAATTTCATAATGAATTAAATGTAAATCAATATCAAAAAATAAGAAAGATTTTGGAAAATTAAATCGGGTTCTAAAATTAAATTACGCTCAATACAAAAATTCAATTAGGTTTTAAAATTATATGAGGTTCAAATCGAACCCACGCAAAAGTTTTAAATATGTCACATTTTTTTTTTTTTCAATAAATGTATCCCCAATGTAGTAATCGAAACCAAACCAATTACTACAAAAAAATCCGTAAGTAAGTATGACCATCCATCAAAATTAAAAAATTTTAAAATTTTATACTTGTGATTCTAAGTTTCTTTTCGATTGTTTGCAGCTATTCGGTACTATAAAAATCGTTTTGGACAAGTAACCGGTTCGTCTAGAACGAAGTTCTTGTATTCCAAAAACGACCTTTAATGACCAAAGCAAACGGATACCACAAAAATCAAATTAAAAAAAATGTTGAAATGTGAACTCAAATGTGCCCCTTTTGCCCTCCCTACCATGTTACCTCGACTCCATCTTAATTGGAGGTAACCCACGTAAATGATAAGAGTTTGGTTTGGTTCGGCTTTCTACATTGGTTTAAAAAAAATAAAACAGTTTATTTAACCTTCATTTAAGGTTTCAAAATTTAAATTATACATATTTAGCAAAACTTATTTAATTTTTTTATATTTTAGCAAAATTTTACTTTTTAGAAAAATTTTAAGTTTAACAAAATTTTATTTCTTACCAAAATTTTAATTTTAGGGAAATTTTAATTTTAGGAAAATTTTAAAGATTTGTTTTTAAAAAATTTTAATTTTAGCATTTTGAATTTTAGCACTATTTAATTTTAGCTTAATTTTAGCTTTAATTTTAGCATTAGAAAAATTTTAGTTTAAATTTTATAATTAAAAATTTTAGGATTAGAAAATTCAATTTCAGGATAATTTTTAAATGTAAGAAAATTTAAATTGTAGACAATTTCATATCTAGACAAAAAAATTTTTTTTTTGTTTATTTACATTTTAGTCAAATCTTATATCATAAAAATATTGTATTTAAATTTTAGAAAATTTATTTACATTTTGGAAAAATTTTTGTTTAACCTCTAAAAGAAATTTTGGTTAAATAAAAAATCACATCTTAGCGAGATTTTAATTTGTAGATTTATAAAAATTTTTAATTTCCTTGTAAAAGTGTATAGTTGAATTTAAAGTTATTTTACTTAAATGTAAGTTGCAAAAAAAAATTCTCATTTCCAAGAGATATTATTTTAATTTAAGGTAGTGGTGACAAATTTTGAAGTTCCACGGTATTTTACTTATAATGTTATAAAATTTTAATTTATGTATAGGAAAATTTTTAGTTATATTTAGCAAAAATTTTTAATTTATGTTTAGCAAAAATTTTTACAATGAGCACAATTTTATAATTAACAACTATTTAGAAAATAATTTTAATTTATAATTAGGCAAAATATAAATATAAAATTGTGGATTTACCGCCTTATGGTTGTTGTTGCCGCTTTCAGGTGGTGGTGGTACAATTGCTTTCGAAAATCGACCTCGTACAATAATCTCCCATTATTATGCCCTTTTTCTTCATTTTAGGTTTCACATTTTGTTCTAAGCTTTCCAAATATTTAGGCATATGTACACGTTTTAAGTTCTTTTTTTTTTTTTGCTTCCAATCAAATTTTATTTGATAAACTTTTCTCACAATATCTTAAATTTTTTTTTTTAGTCTTAAACTTCTAATTTATTTCTAAACTTAATTTCTTATACTTTAATTTCAACATCAAAACTTCAACAACTTAAAAACTACATTTTAAATTTCAATAGGTTTTTCCTCAACCTTTTTCTGCGACATTCAAAATTCAACTCCCTGTTTAATTTTAAATGTCTTGTTAATCAAGCTACACTTCTTCATTCATTCCTCTGCAGATAAAAACCTGTTTATTAAACAAACAAAATCACCACCAATGCATTGAGAACATTCATATGCATTCATAATATTCTCTAGTATTTATAACACTCCCACTCATATATGACTATGAGAGCAAGTGAGATCAATACAAGAAAATACGTGGTTTGACCAGCATGATTGCATATGAATGAGTTCATGATTTACTTCAACACAATGAAGTGAAAAAACATAAATCAGTTTGCTAAAAAAAAATGCCATCAACCTATTACCATATAAGGTGTTGTTTACTTGTACATACTTGAACTTGAAAATAATTTCAAGATCAAGGTTATTATTTTTTCTTCTTTCTTATTCAGCCTGTACCAGAAATTATTTTGCTACAGTGCAGAGCAAAAAAAGATCACCGTCACACACATTAGTGGGCGCCCACGTAAGAGATAGTATAACGATTTTTACGAAGGTAAATGAAAACTCGATTGTTTCTACTAGGGACCTTGCAGGTTAACTAAAAAATTAATGTGGTGTTTTTTTTAAATTTATTTATTCATCCTTTATTGGCAGATTATATTTACATGATACGTATATTTTGAGATCTTATCGGCTAGATATTACAACAATTAATATAATGGTATCTTAAGATATTAATTAAAACATAACAGTTTTAAAGGTAAATATGGGAAAATCCTTTATATAAATATTTGGCAATTCAAATACTGTTAGAAAAATACATATTTATAAAAGTTGATTATAAACAATATAATTTTCAATTTGATAATTTCTGATAATTTTACGTTAATTGTCTACATTCTCTAATCAATGGATAAGAAGAACTTTCAATTTTGTTAAAATAATTACTGTTAAGTCTTGTTACAAATTCTATTATTTTCTCATATCCCGTTTCATGATGAAGCATGTACGTGGGATATCTCCAATGCTTTTTATGTATCATTTTTAGACATTTGTTTTGAATTATTTGCAACTTTTTTAAATGACATTTTGCAGCTGAATACCATATAGGGCATGCATAAGTTAAAATTGGTCTAATGACACTTTTGTAAAGTAGATTTTTGTTTTTTAAGTTTAAAAAGGAATGTTTAATTAGCATTGGCCAAAGAGCTTTAAAAGTTTTAATGGCTTTTTTACACATCTCATCTAAATGTCTTTTAAAAGTTAGCTTTTTGTCTAAAATGACACCAAGATATTTAACTTCGTTGCTTACATTTATAAAGTCACTTAAAAAGACCAGTTGACGTCTAGGAGTTCTTTTAGGAGATTTATTAAACGGAAAGATTATTGCTTGAGTTTTATTAGGATTTATCTTGATTTTCCACTTATGAAAATATTTATTGCAGGCTAAAAGACCTTTTTCCATTTTTTTAAGCAGTGCACTGGTGAGTTTGCTTGTTGTGATTAGCGCAGTGTCGTCTGCATAATATGCTATATTCATATATGGGGGAACTGAGAAATCGGACGTATATATTGAATAAAGTAATGGTGATAATACTGATCCTTGGGGTAACCCAGTTGTTATTGATTTGGGGGATTAAAGTTCATTATTGACGGAGACCATAAAAGTTATATTTTCAATAAAGTCAGCAATAAGTTTGCAATAGTAATAGTAAGTTTGTTAATAGTATCAGACCTGTAGATCGTTTGCTATATTTGTTGGTAATTATTTTATTTTTTATTCTGCTTATTTGATGAGTAGTGCTATGTTCCTTTTTGAATCCAAATTGTTCATTACTAATAATGGAATTTTCTGTGGTGTTGTAGTCAGCGTTGCCATTTGTGAAGATTTATCTTTTTTTTTGAAGTTTTTTGAAGTGCTGAAAAGAATTTCAGATTTTTTCGCAAAAAAAAGTTTTTTCAAATTAATGAAGATTTTTATTTTATTTTTATTTATAATGAAATGTAAGCATATATAATTAATTTGATATGGGTTTATTTGTATTTATTTAATATTCATTATCTATATATTTATTTGCACATGTGCTTAGATTTAAAACAAATTTAAATTATGATTTACTACTACCAACTTCTAACGCATCAATGCAACAATGTATTATTTATGGTTATGGCCTTTTTTATGCAACAATGGTATATTCTTGCAATTTGTTTTGAATGAAGTGCCAACTTACATATAAATTTTATTTTTTTTTTGTGAATTTTACATTAAAGTTTTTTTTAAATATGGATAAATATTTAATACAAAATGGTAAGTTGTCTATTTTATAATAATTTTAATTGTATGTAATATCCAATTATTTATTCAATCAAATGCCAACATAGGAAACATGGATGATATATGCTTAGAGCCTCGGCCTACAAGCTCGAAAAAAAGAAAGCCAGATTACATCAAATCGTGGGAAGAGCATGAATTATTAAAATCTTGGATACTTTGCAAAAAAAAAGCGCTAGGCGGAATCAAAGACTTAAAAGCACACGATATGAAACTTAAACATATTGAAAAAGCGAAGGCAATTAAATTACATACTGGGTCCAGTACTTTTTTCAACGAAGCAGGAAAATTCAATTCAAAAGTGAGTAATATAGAGGTTCACTTGGCAGCTTTCTGCGCATAACATTTCATTTTCGGCAATGGATCACTTGGTCCCATTGCTACAAAAAACTGTAGAAGATTCTAAGATCTCAAAGTGTGATTTATTGAAAATGTTTATGTTATTTTTACTTTTAGTTTTATTATTTATGTTATGTTTCAATATATTTGAACTAAACATTGATTTAAGTATATTTCTTTATATGTATATGATTAAAAGAAAAATGTTTTTTTTATGTTTTTTCAATAAAATTGAATTAAAAATGGATTTTATGTGATTTTATTATAATTTTTTTTAAAACAGTTTTTTTTTACTAAAAAAAGGTTTTTTTCAGAAATTGTCAGTTTTTCTAAAAAAAAAAAAATTGGTTGTAGTCTCCAATGAAAAAGTAGGACATGTCGAAATATACTTTTACATACAATAAACATAGTTGTTTAATAAAAAATAAAAGTTTAAAAATAACTAAAAATATATTAAACGCACTATTTTTTTGTTTTAATTGTTTTTTATTTGAAGATTCAACTACGACTATGATCTTAAAACTAATTTACAATATATATATTATTATTATTATTTATTATTATTTATTTATTAATAGATATTTATTTACAAAACATATTTACATTCCCAAAGAAAAAAAAAATATGATATTATCTATATATGGCATAACATAATAGTTGTGTGCCAGATTGGCTTAAAATAGCTGATATTAATTCAGTAATTCAAAAGATTTGCAATTTTATAATTATAAATAAAAGAAAAAATAAGAATAAGGGATTTTTTTTTTTACATGTAATTGAATAATGTACAGTTAATTAAGGATTAATTATATTCATTCACAATTAATTTTCTATAATTTAAAAAATTTCAATATATTTATATAGTCTATTGTAATTGGAATCATTGCCATTTAGTAAATTAAGAACTTCATTTGTATTTAATATAGTAGTTCCAAAATATTTAAAACGAAACTGGTTGAAAATTGGACAAACACGTAAGAAGTGTAGTGTGTTTTCGGAATCATCTAGATTGCAGACTGTGCAAAGGCCAATCAAGGAATTTCTGAACGCTCGGGCATTTAAATCGAGTAATCCCCCTCTGGCTTTAATCAATAAACTTGCAGCACGAGAAGAAAATTGAGAGATAAAAAGGGAACCCACACTTAAATCCAATTGTGGGTAGAGATCATGATATTGAGAACGATGAGCATCAGAGATTAGGTCATTTCTCTCCGTTTTTCCAAGTAGTTCTAAAATAGATGTCCAGCGTTCACACAGCGGTCTATTAGTATTATCAGGTATAAATTGGATTTTTGCACAAATATTTATCCACTCTTCTGCCCAATACGTCTTCTTAGCAATAATTTTTTCGGCTAATATACGAGGGAGCCTGTGATTTGGTAATTGTAGAACCTTGTTAATGTAAACGAAGTGTAGCCTTAAAGTTTCAAAATATAGAGAGTCTCTAAGTACAGCATGTAATTTGGCGTATTCTTTGGTAGATGGAGCATTTTCTTGATAAAGAATCTGAACAATTTTTTAACTTCATCGTATTTCCTAAAACCCCAGATTTGAGCACCATAAAACATTACTGATCTTGATGCAGCATTAAATATTTTGAGCTTATTATTGTTAGAAATCAAAGGATGATTTATATAACTTGACCATGAGGAAGCAATTGCCATTTTTGACGTTTTTAATTTGTCTTCAACATGTGTTGTAAAAGATAAATTGTAATTAAGATCAATTCCAAGGTATTTATATTTGTTAACAATTTCAATTTCAGCTTCACCAAAAGTCCATTTTAGTTTCTTAGATATACGAGCACCACTACGAAAAATTAATATTTTCGATTTGGCAAGATTTACTTTTAAACACCATGTCTTACAGTACATATAAAGCGCATCGATCATGCTTTGCAATACACTTGGGGAATCGGCCAAAATGACAATATCATCAGCATACAGAAGTATTTTAACTATTAAATCCGTAACGTTGACTCCACCAGGCAGAAAATCAGCTAAGTCATTGAGATATAAAGCAAACAAAATTGGACTTAAATGCACCCTTGTTTTACACCAAGGTCAACAGTAAACGACTCAGAAAAGGTGTTTCCATAAAGTATTTGACTGGATGATTTTTCATAGTAAAGCTGTAAAAATCGAATTATTTTTGAAGATACTCCCATACATGATAGCTTGTAAAAAAGTGAATTCCGAGGTATCAAATCGAAGGCACATGAAAAATCCACGAAAAAAGCAAAGGTATTGTTGCCATTTAGTTTGTTCAAGTGTACGATATTTACAAGGTTGAATACGTTGTCTATTGTGGAATAGTTATTATTAAATATTTTACACAGTGTATCAATTAATGATAGTCCACGATAATTGGAAGTGCAATTAGGATCACTTTTTTCAAAATCGGGATCAATAGAGCCTTTTTAAAGCTAGACGGAATCTGTTCCTTTCAAAAAATGTGGTTCAAAACTGCTAGGACTTCATTGGTGAAGCTTACAGGGGCAAACTTGTAAAACTCATAACTTATACCATCGTGGCCTGGCGCCTTATTTAATTTTAATGATTTTAGGACCAATGATAATTCCCAATGCTCTATGGGCGAGTCAAGAAAAATATCTGTAAAAAGTGGCATGCACCAGTGTAACTCATTTGGTTGGACTATGTCTTGAAGCATGGATCGAAAGTGTATAAGAAAGTCATCTGAATTGAGATTACCACCAGCTGTAGTAGTTCGTAATTTCATATTGTTTGAAAGTTTCCACCACGCTTTACTGCAACTGACATAATTTAGTCGTTCTAAATTTTCTTTATAAAACTCAAGTTTACGAATACGACAGATGTTAAGATATTTAGATTTGGCAGAAAAATATTTTAGCTTGTTTGTATTTGAATGGTTTTTCCTATATTCGTTGAGTGTTTTAAGCATATTTTTGCGAGAACGTTCACATCTCCAGTTATACCATTTCTGTTTTGGTTCAAAACCATAAATATTTTTTGAGACAACGTTTGCTTGTTTAATCTTGTTTTTAATAGACAGTACCATATCATCAACATTCATATTTTGATTTAAAATAGTGTTACCAGAAAGTAGCGCTAGGTTTGCAGAGTAATTGACAGCAACTTTGTTGTTCCAACGGAGTTTTAGTTGTCCCGGTTTAGATACCGTTGTGCTATTCGACTTCGGAGTTACTATCTTAAGAACTAACGGCATATGGTCAGAATAAGGTTTGCAGGCTACACTAAAATCAGCAATATACTTTAAAAGACTAAGTGAGCAAATGCAGTAGTCAATAACAGAATTGCCACCACCACCACAAAAACTAAATTCACCTTGTGTGTCACCATTTGTCCTTCCATTTAATACAATGCCACCTAAGTCATCAACAAGGTCCATTAGTCGCTTTCCATTTCGGTTTAATATTTTATCCTTTGAGCGTCTTAGATCATTTATATGGGGAAGGTCTTGGAGAAGGTTAGAATTCAGCACTTGTTCTTCGCCAATACGGGCATTTAAATCACCGACAATGCAGAAGTTTGAAGGAGAAAGCTGAAGTAAAAGGTTTTCTAGAAGATCCATATCAACGTTCCAATTTGTGCAGTTAATATAGCGTGGTATAAAATAAAACGAATTACCATCTAATTTAGCGGATATGGTAGCGTGATTGTTTGAAAAATAACCATATAAGCAGCCACCACTTGCCCGGCCAATATTGTGTGTTTTCTTTGCTTCAATCCAGTGTAGGCAATAATTTTGAAAATGTGTTGCAAAGAGATTTTGTTTGTCTGCTATGACATGGGTTTCGAAAAGAAAGAATACATCAAATTTATTTATATATTGTACAAAATTTCCAAATATTAAAGAACTGGCAAGATTTGCTACATTATACGAAACTAAATGACATGTATTATATTGCTATTGATTAGAATAATTGACATTTGAGGTGTTAGCATTTACGAATATTCCACATTTAACGATGACATCAATGGTACAGTTGGCCGCAGTTAGCAAATTTTTTAAGTAGTCAGCATCCTCAGTTGAGTTAGCAACTACTTTTCCCATTGACCAGGTATATTTTTTATTGTTTATGTAGATACATAATTCACCAAGCCTGACCTTGAGATGTTTGTTACTGATAGAGATAGTTTTGTTTATTTGACGTAAATTATAACGGGCATTTTGTTCTTCTTTGGTATAGTCTTTTTGTATAAAAATAGCACCTCCTTTCAACCTTTCTTTGTTACCAAAAACGTTGACGACTTGCAGTGAAGATTCCAATGTGAATAAAAAAGTTCTATTTCTAGGTAATTGATGACAACTTACAACATTTAGTCGGGAGTCACACAAGGCAATTTTTATTGCGCAACTTTTTGGCAATTCTCTTTTGAACTTGCTTTTATGTCCACACACGACAATTTCTTCGGCAATTTTACTGTTTTGTTTTGCTTTTATTTTCTTATGATTTGACATTTGTGCTCTAGTCCCGATCCAAATATTCTTTGCATTTAACATAATAAATGCAATGGTTTTCCTCAACCAAAGTTATTATTTTTCAATTAAGTCCCGATTCCATTTAAACGCCATTTTAATAAAGTAAACAATAATTACGAATTATTCACACCAAGAAGCGAAACACCGAATGAAAAGAAATGTCAAATATTCAACCAAAAAAAAAGCGAATGAGAGAATTGCTTGAAATAGCCGAGAACCGGCAATTATTTTTCCCTTTTTATTCCCCTCACCGCAAACATCTATAAACTCAAGAATTGCGCAACTAAAATCGTCGTGTGTGAACTGCGACTTACCATTTACAATACAATATATATATGTAGACCACAAAACAAGACAAAGTAAATAGCAAACTACTTAACGAAAAGGACAGTTAACTCTCACTCAATAATATGAGAGACGTACATATGTACATATATTGTGTTAGCATACCAACAGTGTTTGTTGTTGGTTAGCTAACTGCAATATACAACACGTAAACAAGTAGGGGAAGGGATAGACAAACGACAAAACAATAACAGTGACGACACCAATAACAGTGATGGCACCATGATTGGTAATCTGACCCGACATTCTCCCCCCGTTGAAAAGCCTGCATTTCAAGAGTCTTCATTGGAGGGCAAAGGAGCCAACTTAACTTCTTGTTATTCAATTTAGTTTCTGTAGCGATGGTTGAACTAAATTATTGTTTGGAAGATCAATGATTTCATCAGCAAAATTGATACTCTGTATATAAGATATTATTGTCCAAAAACAAATTTCCAACTCTGAAGCCTGGACCTGAACAATATCCATTGCCTTTAACGATCGATTTACTGGGGATCTATTAAAAATAGGTATAATATAAATAAATATTCGAACAATTGTATAATATGAAGAATGCTTATCGATAATATTGTCAAAAATAGAAACAGGTGGTTCATCTTTTATACAAGTAAATACAACAGCCTTCTCTCCAAAATTTGTGTATCGCTGTACTCCTCGTAAGCGGGCCAACAAGAAGCATCTTCGAGTAGAAATTGAGGGCCATTAAACCAAATTGTTGGTAATTCTGCTACGCTGCAGTCACGAGATAAAATGTCTGCAGGATTACTTTTCGAAGAAACATGTCGCCATTGGACTTCTCTAGTTAGTTCCTGAAGTTCTGAAATTCGGTTTGCCACAAAATAATTCAATGTTGATGAATGTATTTTTAGCCACTGTAGAACAATTTTTAAATATGTCCAAAAGAAAATAAGAGATACAAATTTAGATATTTTGGTTGTAATTTTGGACCATGTTATACTGAGTAAAACTGCAGTACATAATTCGCGACGAGGTTAAGATTGAGCTTTTATAGTAGCTTTTGCTACTATGGACAAAATTTACCGTTTAGTGGCGCAACTTACGTCCGGAAATTCGAAACGGAACAAAAAGTTATCTTGCCTTGGATTCCAGGATATGTCGAGAGTTTTAGTGATTTCATTTTCACTTGTTTTAATTGTGACTTCTTCATCTGCATTTGAAATAAAGTCAATACATTTACTATTCTATCTGGCCAGTTGAATGAAGGCCACGTAGTTGTAAAATTTTCATAATTTCACTTTTCTTCAAATTTAAATATGCGAAATTATCGGCGCCAGTAAGGACGTCACTACGTATAAATCCTCACGTAATACTTGTGAGCCAACTGGATATGATGATATATACTTATCAGCTATAAAAAACAAACTTCGAATTGCTAAGAAACGAGCTGCCGAAAGCCATCTACCAGTCTCTCCAATGTTTTCAGTAAAAACGATGACAGACTGATAGTCTGTAGTCATTTGCGGTATTATGGTTTATCTTTCTCGCTTTGGGGATAAAACCACTCTAACCTCCCTCCACTCCTTTGGTATGTACCCTGATGCCAGGCTTCCTGAAAAGATCATTAGTAGCCATGGCACAATTGTCTCTAAGGACTCTTGCAAAAGAGCCGGGAATATACCATCTGGCCCTGCTGACTTGTAAGGCTTAAATGACCATACCGCCCACTTTCGTCCACTATTGATCTAATTTGCTCGTGGAGTTGTCTTCCATCACCTCATCTCTGCAACCTGGGAAGTGAGTGTCCATTAGAAGTTCAATAGTATCTTTGTTTCTTTCCGTGAAACTGCCGTCAGGTTTCATAAGAAAACCCCGTGTGCTCGGGTGCTTGGAAAGGACTTTACGAAGCCTTGCCGCTTCGCTAGTTCCCTCAAGTTCCTCACAGAAACTGGCCCATGATTCCCTCTTAGCTCTGCATGTCGCCTATTTGAAAGCATTAAATCTGAGACGGTAATTATCCCAATCCTCAGTTTTTGTGTTTTTTCGCCTTATTAAAAAGTTTTCTAGTTTCCGTTCTGAGTAACTTAAACTCTCGGGTCCACCACGATTGGTTGATTTTTCTAGGAGGCAAGCGCTCAGGGCATGAATTTAGATATGCTTCTTTAAGTGTTTTCGTCACTAGACATGCTGAGTTCTCCACATCTTGAATGCTGACCGGCCCTTCCATATTCGAAAGCGGTAGATTTCGTACAAGGCTGCGGAATTTGACCCAGATAGTCTTCCTCGGATTCCGATATGGAATGAATCCCCCCAAAGAGATGTCAATGCTGTAGATTATCCTGTAATGATCTGAAAAAGAACATTCCGAGGATACCCTCCAGTCCAGAACTCTAACACTGTCCGAATTGGATACTAAAGTTATATCAATAACTTGGTCCCTAATCCTATTATAGAAAGTGGGATTATTTCCCCTATTCGCTATAATTAAATTAGTGTTTAGAAGGTAATCAAAAACGGACTCACCTCTGCTGTTGATGTTAGTGCTTCCCCGTTGGCATCGCCTCCAATCACCGGATCGGTGCCCTTGGTCATACATTCTCCGACCAGAGATCTTACTGCTGTAGATGGGGCGTCGTACATCTCATAAGGATGAGTTTCGGCATACCCCTCCTCTCAAGTGCCGCCACGGTTCGGTCGCCATTGCTGTAATGAGACATTAAGAACAAATTAATATTTTTCCTAAAGAAAATACAGCATGGTATCACCCGGTGGAGAAAGAAGCATGAAATTCTGTAACCTTAATCCTCGAACCTCGTTGCCCAACAACCAGGGTCTTGAATTAAAGCAACGTCCACCTTCTCCCTCCCAATAAAACGCAGCAAGTCTGTTGCTGCTTCACAGTGATGTAGATTAATCTGCACCACTTTCATGCCGCTGGGACTCATTGCTGCGTTTCTCGCCCTGGAAGAACCATGGTTCAACCCATATTTTATTCCTTTGGGGAGACGCAGAAGCCGGAGAGACTAAGCTGATCTTTAGTCAGAGATATTTTCCTTCTCCCTTGTGCCTCTACCGTCCCTTGATGATTCTCCAATCATCTGGACCAAGCCCCTTATTTTGACGCTTAATCAGTGTCAGTATGGCTTCATCCTCCATAATTGGAGGAGGAACCCATACCTTCACGGTCGTCTGATAGGGGAGTTGATCAACGGGGACTATATCGATCTTCATATTGGGCCAAAGTTCGTCAATGTCTTGGATAACGTTCTTGAGGAAGTTTAAAGCTTTCTCATTTCCGCATCCTACAATCTTGACCCCCTTTTGCCATTTGGCGCCGGCAAACGCAGTGAAGGAGTCATCCTCACTGTGTTTTAATGCCTCAACTAGTGCCATCAGAATGCTTTCCTCCAGCAGTAACCATCTGTCCTTTGCCATCCTACCTTCCGGACGGTTTCGATCTGTGATGGTCACTTGTAGCTTAGGTGCTGTAGTCAAGCTCATTGAAGGTTTCAACTGCTTGCCTTCATTCACTTGCGTAACACTGGATCTTTGCAGCTTTCCAGCAGATTTGGATACAGTTACCTAGGGCCAATAGTGCTTCATTGGGAAGAGGATGGTACTACCGATCCTTCGGTAAGACCGTCCGATCTTGGATTTTGCGCCTCGATCCACACCATTCTTAGGACAGGCTGCATGTGTGCCACTTGGGGTGGAAGAACATACAGCAGGCACCTTCGAATGAATGGTCGTGTTCGTTCCGGAATCGCTAGGAGTTGCGGGTTCCGTTATGACCGCTTCAGAGTGGCTGTGTGGCTCAAAGTGGCTGTGCGGCTCAGAGTGGCTGTGCGGCTCAGTTTCACTTGAGATCTGCACAGCTCTGCTCTGACCTGTTGCGGGTTTGGATGGCCTGACCACGACGGTGGTATTCATCTTTGATTCATACCCCCGTACGTGAAACTCATGTTTTCGCCGCAAACGCTTGTCCTTGGTGCTTAAAGTAGCTGAATCTTTCTGCCTCAGCTGTCTTAGGAACCTTAGCGAGCGTTTGTAGCCTGCCTTCCTCTTTTTCTCTGCATTTTTCAGGCGGGCCCCTTTTGACTTAGCCTCCTCTGAGCCTCCTTTGACCTTCTGTTCGGATACAGCACCCAACTTACCTACCGATTCAGATGATACCATATGGATGTCATCCTCATCTGTTTCATATAAGAAGAGTTCTTCTATACCCGACAGTTGATCACAAGAGTCACTATCCGAAGCCACGTCCATGGTCTTCTGTCTGAAAAGTGGTGACCTGAGGATACCTGAGTAGTGGTACCAGCAGTAACATGACCGCTAACCAAGCCTGTGATAATCACCTGGTTGGTCGGATTCGATGAGTTTGGGACCTGCAAATATTTGGTCACGGCCATACATCCATCAGTATGGTTGGATTTGCGGACTGACGATGGCAGTATTGATGGATTTGTGGACTGAGTCCGACTACCACTTGCAGAGTTAATATTTATATTTGTACTCATCATGTTTTTTTACAGGGTGATCAGGTTTGACTGAGGATCGGACCCCTCCTTTGTCTCAATCACTCGCCAATTTTCCCAGACTTGTGACCGGCTGATTTCAGATATTACAAGATGCTTCACTAGAAATCGACTAGAAACTGACGGTACATTTTAGATATGTCTGCTGTGAGAGCAAATCTATTTAAACGAAACGAAAATAATGTTGTGTAGGCCCAACCATGAGTGTTTCATTCAATGAATGATTTGATGAAGTAAGGGCCGACGCATCAAAAATTACACGAAGTTTTGTTGTGGTACTTTGAGGCTTTATAACACAGTGATGAGGTATAATATAGTAAGGGTGTGTTAAAGACAAATTGTAGGGTGACATATAACCCAAAGCCATATATTCGTTCATAAAATCGACATACATTGATTTTAAATCAGAATCGCGTTCTAATCTGCGTTCTAGCGATAAAAATCGTCTACGAGAAATTTCAAAGACTCACCCCAACAATCCGGACTGACCTTGAAAGGTAATCTGAGTGCAGTACGACCATCAGTATTAACATTTACATTGTTAACAAAATGTTCTTCACAGCTTTTTTCTTCTGCAGTAAAAGTTTGGGAACCACTGGTATACTCTTCCACTTCCCAAAATCTTTTCAAAGTGCTGTCTAAAGCTTCTGTTGAAGAATCGATCGCCAAGTTGCATGTAACAGCCGTAGAAGCAGATTGAGAGTTAAATTTTCCACCAACAACCCATCCAAAAACTGTATTAACAAAACAAGGCATGCCTTTCAATAAATCAAAGAATACCTCAGTACTTATCAACAAATCGATTTTTTGAGGCTTGAAGAACGATGGGTCAGCTAATTCGATCGTTTTGGGAATTTTCCAATTTGATGTCTTAATAAATTAATCAGGTTGTTGAGCAGATATTGACTTTGTCACAGCAAAGGTTGAGGACCACTGGAACGAGCCAATACCTGATTTAATCGTAGCTGCAATATAAAATTTTCGTTCGGACTTCACCGATACCAGAAACATCTTTAGAATTTTGACGAAATTGTAGCTTGAGCCTTTTCGCAACTTCTGTAATAAAATTGATTTCAGAACAGGAATCAAGTAGTACTCTTACCGGTTGAAATGATCCATATATGTCTTTAATGAGAACCATAGCAGTTGGTATTATTGCCCTCTTAAACGACCGAGCTACTAATGACACAGGATTACCATGACTAGTTGAGCGGTTTTGGTTTTGAACAAGAATTGCCGATGATGTTCCAGATTGATCGGGAACCATGAAAATATGAAGAGTAGAATGATGAGAAGACTGGCAAACTCGACAACGAGATTTAGAGGGCCATTTCGAAACCAAATGACCCTTTCAAAGGCAATTGATGCAATTTCCATTACGTCTTACAAATTTGAATCGTTCAGATATTACGAACGACAAAAACGAAGTACAAGTACAAGTTAATATGATGTTCATTGCTGTTGCAATATTAACAGGTTGAATTTGAATTCACAAAAGTATTTACAGGTCGATTGACGTTCGACTTTGGTTTGAAACCACTAGGTTTGTGATTTGAATAACTCTTCTTACCATGACTTTCCAAAAATTGACATCGATGGCTCAATATATTGTAGCAGGTGTCCCATGACGGTAGTGATTTAAATTCCTGTTTTTCGTCATAATTTTCTCTAGATCCATCATCCAGCTTTGACAGAACAATATGAATTATTATCGCATTCATGACATCCATTTCCGAGCCAAGCGATAAAAGCGAACCACGAGTAGCCGAAACAGTATCAATGATGTTACGTAATGAGATGCAATCACCTTTGGACATTTGAGAAACATTAAAAAGAGCAATAATACGTTCAAGAAAAATTAATACCTTATTGTAATTCTCATCCGTTACCTGGTGTGGCTCCACAACAGCTAAAGCAGGGCCAGAAAGGCAATTCAATAAATAATTGAATTTATCAACAGCAGTGATCGATGAGTTCTCATGGACCATATTATTGAATGTTGTTATAAATCTTTTGTAGTCGCCATACTTCCCATCAAATCGTGGCAACTTCAACGATGGCAATCGGCTTTGATGTAACACTCCCGACATTGAAGCGTTGAAAAAACTATGTTTCGCTGAAGTTGAGCACCGACTTTTATTTTTGTGGGACAATAATTTTGCTTTGGCCGCGATGAAAACTTCTTCTAAATCACTCCGAGAATTATCGTTGGGGCTTAACTTTTCAATTTTCCATGTATGTGACAAATAACCTTAAAATAAGCTTCTAAAATTGGCATCCGACATTGCAAAATGGTTGTATCAACTTTGTCGCCATCTTTTTCAATTTTCTTTTGTAGGTTAGTTACGTTTCGTTTCATAATGGATCTTTGTTGTTTCAACGAAGCTAAGTCTGAGCCACTAGTATTAATAGTTTCATCATCATGGTTAGCCATTTTGAAAAATCGAAAATTTAAAAAAAAAAATTACAAAGAACCACTTCAGAATTGAAACACTTATTTAATTTCTATGTAAATGAAAAAGCGCGATTTTATTTTTATATGTATATGTACCACTTATATATTTATAATATCGGCACTGTTTAAAATTTCCAAATTTTAATATATATAAAATTCCACAAGTGGGCTACATTTGGGCAAGCGAAGACAAAATGTTTTATTTGCACTGACGGCAGTGGTTAATGTCGCCTTAAAAAACTTCGAAACTAAAATGTATATCAGCAACTGTAACACCAAAGTTATTCAACGACGAAAATGAGAACTGCGTGGCACAATTGTTGCATATATCAAAAATGTATTTTTTATTTTGTAGTGTAGTGGCTCAACGGTCCAATTACTTTTTTATCCGAACAAAAATTAAATTGAAAATTTAAATTTAATTAAACACGGTCACGGTCGCCAAAAATGTTTGATAAAAAATTAAAGTTTAAAAATAATTAAAAAATATCAAACGCACTATTGTTTGTTTTAATGTTTTTTATTTGAAGATTCAACTACGACTATGATCTTAAAACTAATTTACAATATATATATGTAGACCACAAAACAAAACAAAGTAAATAACAAACTACTTAACGAAAAGGACAGTTAACTCTCATCAATAATATGACGTTTGTAAGTTAACACCACAATGTAAACAGTGACGACAGCTCGAAAAATACAACACTGTATTTTTGTTTTAACTATCATATATATGCTATCACCTTTATACACGTTGTATACATTGTTTTTATTTATTTGTGATTATTACTGTCAAAAATTCTAATTTGGGAAGAAATTTTTTTAAACTTTGAAAATTCCACAGCACAGTTTATCACAAATAAATTTTTTTAAATAAATATAAAAAATAAATAATAAAGACATTAAAGTAAGTAACATAATATACATTATAGTTTCAAAAGAAAATGTGTAAATACTAGTGTACAGAAAAAAGCTAAGCAACAGGTACACCAATGGTTGTTTGCCCAACAAATCTAGGTGTGACAAATGTCCACCATGAAAACTTAAGTGTTAGGGGAACCTCCTGAGGCGGACAAATAGAGGGATGTAAGGATTCTGCAGAGTTAGAACATATCAGAGGAATTACAGAAACAAAGAAGAGCGCACCAATTTTCATGGCCAATTCAAATTTCAGACAAGTTAATGCTGAATTAAAGAATGTATTGGTCGATACGGTTGGAGATCTTTTAACAAGAGAAAATATATTAACCGAAGACAAGTTTCAGTTGACACCCACTACAATTTTAATGTATTCGCTTTGTGGTTAGGGTATAATGACTTAGTGCTGATGTTTGTAACCATCTTTAATTATACCGATTGGCTCAATCACTTTGTGAGTTGATTTAGCAATGTCCGTCCGTCCGTCTATGTGTCCATGTAATCAAACTACAGCTCGCAAATATGAATATATTTTGATGCAATCTAGTATATAAGCGTCTATCGGACATAGGATGAACGCTATTTAAATTGGTGAAAATCTGTCTATGTTCAAATTTGATTTATGCTTAATTTCTATATCCAATTAGTTGGGCCTTAGAGATAGGGCCTGTGAACGCATGGTATAGGGTATCGTATAGTCGGTCTAAACCGACTATTATTTTCATACTTGTTTAACTATAAGCTGTTCATACAGTAAAAGCCCTGTTATTCGGAGTGCTCGATGATGAGAACATTCCGGATAATCACAAATTCCGGATAAATTAATGTTTCATTCAAACTCGAGTTTTTACGAGAATTTCGCTTGATTTTATTATTTTTTTAGGATTCTCGTTTATTTAGTTTCAAATTATGTACCAGAAAATACTTTAAACATTCCATTCAAATAGAACAATGCATAAAACCAAAAAATAAAGGAAAGTATATTTAAAGAGGTCCATAACAAACCGCAATAATTCCACCAGAGCAATTTTTTGGAAAAATTAATAAATTTAATTAAAGTCAGTAGGGTATATTGGAATTGTTTCATTTTGGTGTAAATCGTTATTTTTAGTATTGAATTACAGTAAAATTATTGACCTTTGTTATGTTTTATAACAATTTGAAGATGTAGAAACGGACTTAGTCAAAAAAACTAAAAACTTTAAAAGTGGAATTATTGCGTTTTCTGTGAATGAGCGAATAATAAAAAAAAATTTTTGTGAATTTTTTATTTTTATTCTTTTTAATTTTTGTGAATTTTTTATTTTTATACTTCACAATTTTTATGAATTTTTATTTTTTATGATTTTTTAATTTTTATGAATTGTTATTTTTGTGAATTTTTTATTTTTATACTTTTTAATTTTTTGTTAATTTTTTATTTTAAAGTATAATTTTTATGAGTTTTTATTTTTTATGATTTTTTAATTTTTATGAATTTTTATTTTTGTGAATTTTTTATTTTGATACATTTTAATTTTTATGAATTTTTATTTTTTTATGATTTTTTAATTTTTATGAATTTTTATTTTTAGTTTTTGGTTGTGGGTGGACCGATAAATTTTTTGGGACTTAGGAATTTCAGAGAGTGGACAACACGACGTTTTTTTTTTGTTTGTAAAACAAAACATGTACTTTCAAAAATTAAACTATTGATTTTAATTTAATTATAAAACAAATTGTATTGTCACTCGCTGCAATCCAGGGGTAAGTGTAGCGCGATACATAGTGTTAGACAATGCACCTATGCATTTTAAACACCTAGCTTCTCCTTACCCAAGACCGTCATGCGTAGTGAAGAACCACATCCTTCGCCAGGTGGTACTGTTTTTAACAGAACATGACGGATCTAGACCAGAGAAAAGGTCGAAAAAATCAATTTCTACACCACGAAACGCTGGAAGATGTTATTTTCATAAATAATGTTTATTTTACCAATTATATTGTAACTATAATAAAATTTTTCTTACAAATTGTAACAAATAATAAAAATCTTTTATAAAAGTCAATATAGTGTTTTTTATTAAAATCCAATGATTTTTTTTAATAACTTTTACAATTAGGTGGTCGATTTACAACAAAGTTGCTACCTTTACAAAGTTACACAACAAATTTACCTTTATATATCCTGACAAACTTTGTGCATCAAATGCTGTAAGCTATAATCTGGCTGTAAACTATATCCAGCAAAATGCATTCAGATTTAAGACCAGATAGTTTTCTTATGGTTAACGGCCGTCTTAAAATAATATATTTTGGTATTGCGAGTAATATAGCCACTGATTCAACGAGTATACACTCGCAGAAATGTCTCCTCAAGCGCCGATGCTACTGCTGGAACTGCTCCGAGTGCCATTGGCGTTGTTGTGTGGTGTGTTGTGGGTCGGAAGGGCTATATGCGCTGTTAGATTGTCCAGATTTGTGACTACTACAAATTTGCAGTTGCTGTCTAATCTGGGTTGTGAAGACCGGTTCTACCCACTGATTTAAAGGTACTGATAGGGCTGTGCCAGCACAAGCTTTTACTGCCTCTGGACACAAACGTTTAGGCACATCCCGCAAGTCTTTTTGATCTATTCCTTTATCCGAAAAACTGTCTCCAATAGCAGCTTTGCTTATTGTACTCAACAATTTTTCCTGTTGCTATAAGTATACAAATTTAAAAAATAAATAACAATCAATACTAAATATCTTAATAAACAATGATTATCATATCATGCACAGAAGAGGCAGAAAAATATATTGTAGCAAAGAAAACTGGAAGAGTTTGGCTTAAAACTTTAATTATATAATCGTCACACTAAGGTTTAAAAACAAATGCAGTGCATATATGAATATCAGTGATTTCAAAATGTTTATATATATTAACTTACATTGTTTTTCTGCTTTTGGTTCTTGCAATTGTTACAACAAATCCTTTTCTATGCCACTGACATTTTCTGCTACCTTTTCAACTTTAAGTTGGGCTTTCTTAGCTACTTCTGCTTGTAATCCATCTACTAATTTTTGTGTCATTTGTTGTTTTGTCTGTTTTACATTTTACTGAAGTTGTTTTTCTTTATACTTCAATCCCATTTCCAAATACTCAATCAATTTTTGTAGTTCTTGGTGGTTTTGTATTTGTTGTTCGTAATTATTAATTTTTGGAACTCACATTTTTAAGGGTTTACTAGCATTTATAAAATTAAATCTGTTCAACAGGTTGTTGTTTAGAAGCGTTCTCAATTGTAGATATCTGTTGTTATATTTGAGATTTTGTTTCTTCAGTTGCGGCTAATTTTTGTTCCTTTTCAGCTGTCAAGCTGTCACAACTGGTATAAACTGTGGTTAACACATTTAGGTGCTTATTATGAGCAACTTTCGACTTTCGATTGTGGTCGAATTAACTGATCGAACGAATTTTCATTTGGTATTATGGCGCACATTCGATAAAATTGCGCTATTATGAATTTCACTCAATTGGATTATTCACAACAATACATTTATTTTTTTTTTTTTTTTCAATTATATATTCTTTTAACAAATTTGATATTCACATATGAGATCTTATCTTTACATATATATATTGCAACAAATAATAAATAGGATCTAAAGATATTAAAAGCATTTTTTTTTATTTTTTAATGATTTTTAAAGGAAAATGAGAGGAAAAAACCTTTATATGATTTAATAAATTCAAATACTATCTGAAAATATTTATGTGCTTATAGGAGGTTTATTAGAAATAATAGACCTCTATAAGCACATAATTTTCAATTTGGTGATTTCTTTTTTAATTTTACGTTAAGTCTCTACATTCTCTTATCAGTGGGTAAGAGGAATTTTCAATTTTGGCAAAGTAATTGTTATTAATCCTTGTTATGAAATCGATAATTTTTTCATAACCTTTTTCTTCATGAAGAAGATTTGTAGGAGACCTCCAGGGCTTTTCATTTATCATTTTCAGACATTTGTTTTGTATAATTTGTAAGCGTTTTAGGTGGCAGTTGGCAGCGTCACTCCAAATAGGACACGCGTATGTTAATATCGGCCTTATAACACTTTTGAAGAGTAGATTTTTGTTTTTGGGGTTTAGAAATGACCTTCTATTTAGTAGTGGCCATAATGCTTTAAATGATTTTATAGCTTTTTGACACGTAGTCATAATATGTTGTTTAAATATAAGCTTTTTGTCCAAGACAACTCCGAGATATTTGACCTCGTTAAGTACATTTATGGTATTATTTCCAATAAGAAGATGACGTCTTGGCAGTCTTTTGGGAGATTTGTTGAATGGAAAAATTATTGCTTGGGTCTTGTTTGGATTAATTTTGATTTTCCATATGTGAAAAAATTTACTGCAATTTACAAGTCCCTTTTCCATTTTCTTCAGGAGTGCGCTTGTAAGTTTGTTCGAAGAAATTAACGCAGTATCATCTGCGTAATAAGCAATTTTCATATATTTCGGGACTTTAAAATCGGATGTATATATCGAGTAAAGCAGTGGCGACAAGACAGATCCTTGAGGTAACCTTGTGGTAATGGTTTTTGCAGATGATGTTTCATTATTAATCGCAACTTTAAAGTTTCTGCCATGAATGAAATCTGAAATAAGTTTGCATAAATATTTTGGTATATTTGCATCAAGAAGTTTAAATACTAGGCCATTATGGCAAACGGTGTCAAACACTTTTTCAATATCTAACAATATTAGACCCGTTGAACGTTTATTGTTTTTATTTGTGATTATTTGATTTTTAATTCTGTTTATTTGGTGCGTAGTGCTATGCCCTTTTTTAAATCCAAATTGTTCTTTAGCAAAAATAGAATTGGTCGTTACAAATTCACTAAGACGAGAATGTAGTATTTTTTCAAATATTTTACCTAAGTTACTTAATAGATTAATAGGTCTGTAGCTGGTTGGGTTATTTTTTGGCTTACTAGGTTTGTTTATGGCTACAACCTTAGCGTTTTTGAAATGGTTTGGGAAATAGTTGAGTTTGATGCAGCTGTTAAATATTATAACCAGTAATTTTAGAGCTTTGAGTGGTAGTTTTTTTAAGAGCAGGTTCGGAACATTGTCAAAACCAGGTGATTTTGAGGGTTTTATTGATGAGACAATATTCATTACTTCTTCAAGAGATGTATAAATAGCTGATTCAGAACTAGGATTTTCCTTTTTCAAATTATTTACTGTTGTATTTATTAATGTATCCGCTGAGTGGTTGTAGTTCGAAGTGAGGTTATTTGCTTGGACAAATGTATTTGCCAGGATTTCAGCCTTGCCCTTATCAGATGATATTTTTGTATTTCCAATTTTAAAGTGAGAGATTTGATTTTTTCTCTTTCCTCGCAAGTTCCTGCTTATTTTCCAGAATGATTTATCACCTGGTTTTAAATTGGATAATAATTGACACCATTTCTTATTGCGCTCCGAATTAATGCTTTTATCAATCATGTTGCTTAAAAACTTAGTACATTGATTATAAAAAGTTTGCTCGGCTATATTTGAAGATCGTTGGCTTTTTCTTTTAAAGCTTCTTCTTAGTTTAATATATTTAACAGTACTTTCTGGTAATGTGTAATTATTTTGTTGAGTTATTTTAGGTGTGGACACATCCCTTGCTTCGAAAACTACATTTATCAATTTTTGGATTTCCTGATCAATAACTACCTTGGTATTGTATATATCCGAATATAACGTGATTTTATTGTCTAAAAAATTCATAAAATTGTTCCAGTTGGTTGCACTATAATCATAATAATTGAGGTCAACCTGCAAGGCCATTGATCTTTTAAGTGTACATAAAATGGGGCGATGGGTTGATGGTATTTCGTAATCCGTTGTGTAATCGACTGTGGATGCTTTGCGATTGTTTTGATGGGGGAATAGGGTTGGACTATTAGGATAGTGAATGAAAAAATTGCTTGATTGCTGTAGGTTGTTGAGTGCAATTCCTGCAGTATTATTTGAACGGCAATTCCAAGAACAATGTTTGGCATTTAGGTCACCAAAAACTATATTCTTTGGTGGAAGGCGTTAGATTTAAGATATCAGCGCAGAAATTATGGGTATATCTTGATGAATATAATGAAGATACAACAATAGGTCTATTATTTATAATAACTTCAATTGAGATGTTTTCGATTGATGAGGTGTTTGATATAAAGAGGTTTTTGTGTGCTACAGATTTATGAATTAACATAGCTACTCCTCCTCCTCTTGCATCTGTTCTGTCGCTTCTATATAAATGATCATTTTTAAAATAGGGTCTATGATTTCCTGAAAAAAATGTTTCATTCAAAGACGCTATTTTAATATTTTCTCGTTCAATTAGTATCTCAAATTGTTTCAATTTAGAAAAGTTTGAAATGCCAATAGCATTCAAGTGAAGCATTTTGAATTCGTTTAAATTAGTATAATCCATGAGCGTATTTCACCATAGACATTACAACTTTGATTTGTTGTACTTTTGAAGTGCACCTATGCAAATCATCCATAGCTGTAGTGAAAATATCAAAAAGCTCATCGATGCTAAATAAATCTTTGTTTGTTCTAAACTGGTTAGCATATGTGGCTTTGCTGTTATTTATTGTGTTATTATTGATGTTATTATTACAATTTGAGTTGTTGTTTCTTAAATTAGGGAAATCTCCTACCTTTAATTGAAATGAGTTATTTTGTTGTTGTTATCTGCTATTGTTCTGACTTTTAGAAGTTACTCTTGTTCTAGTTTCTAAATAGAGAGAACGTAACGGACAATTGATGTCGTTTGCAGAGTGATCAGTTCTATCTTTTCCATGTTTTTTGCAATTAAAGCATGTAAAAATAGCTGGTCTTTTTTCATTTGTGTTAAACGGACACACACTTGTATGATGATGTTCTGCACATATCATACACGCAGCACTACGATGACAATGTTCACCGCCATGGCCATACATTAAGCAGTTCTAGCATTGAGTTGGTTTGTTCCTGGATTTAGATTTGTATTTTTTCCAGGAAATTATAATATTTGAAATTGTTCTTACGTTTCTTAAGGCAGTTGGGTTAAAATTTTTTCGTACAAATTGAACTTTGTAAACTGCATTGTTGTTCGAACTGAATTTGGTGACTATTTCAGCTACAGAAGAAGGGGACAGGTTGTAGTTTTTTAGCTCTGCGGTGATGTCCTCAGTTTTTATGCGGGGTAAACCGTGTAAAAAAGTGGTGTACAACCTATTATCTTTGGAGCCATAAGAGTGAAACTCCAACTTACTCTCTTTAAGAATTTGCTTGTAGCATTCGAACATTTCTTTACTTGGAGCAAAAATTTTTGTACCAATTGAAGTACGTTTGAAAATACAATCTTTACCAAGTAGTTTTTGTATTTCTGTAAATGAGGCGTTAGCTCCAACGACAATAGGTGGAGGTTTGTGTTGTTTAACCACGTTAATATTTGATACAGGAGTTACGTCCATATCATTAAGGCCAGCAAGCAGGCTAAATCTGTTGCTTGAAGTTGACGCGATATTCGGGTTAAAACCCGGAGGAAGTTTTGTCATCTTGTTGGTAAGGAGCTTTCTTTTTGATGAAGATTTGGCCCTCGGGCCATCGCTAGATTTTTTATTCCTGTTTTAAGCTGAATTCACTACCACGTGAGTTCAAATGAGATCAAGAATAGGCAATTGCAAAAACAAAAATATACACTTGTTATTAATTTTAAATAGTTGTACTCTAAGCGCTTTAATTATTTACACGACCGTTCGAAAAGAAAATTAGAGTGGAACTGATAGTACATATTTATCTGTTGGCACTATGAATAAACACTGTTTGTTTACAAATTTATTAAAGAAAAAATAATTAATTATTTATTAACATGGAATCATGGTTCTATGATCGTCTGATGAAGAAGAATGCTTTGTCATGATAGATGTTTCGTCATGAGAGATGCTTCCAACATTTTGGAAATGGATTCCACTACGTAAGTATGCGAGGTTTTAACAAGGGTACCATTTGTTTGCAGATTTATAGCAAATTTTCGACTGCAAGGAAGAGTTTATGGAATTGCTGTGTGCTACAGATGAACTGCTGCGGCAATGCACACAAGGCAGACCAATCTCATGAAATTAAAATAATTTACAACTTATATTTTCAATAAGTTTTACAAACTGCCATCCAGCATCGAAAGCAAAATTGTGTTCGATTGAAAATTCGTTGTACAACGAAATTTTCGACCGTACTGCCAGCTCATAATACGAATTTGACATTCGATAGTCGATGTTCGATAGCCAGCGAAGATCGAAGATCGAATGCAACTCATAATAAGGGCCTTAGAGTTCATTCCATTCTTCCAATGGAATGAACCATATAATTATAAATAAAATAAAAGTTACCATATTAAAAGTGCGTTCCATTCTTCTAGTGGAATGAACCATATGAAAATAAATAAATTGTGTAGTAAGTTGAAGCCCATTTCTGCTGACGTTATGTCTAGCACTTATGGGAACAACTGAAGACAAAATTCTACACAACATCAGCAATTGAATTGCACGCGTATCCGCAGCAATTGCGACGTACACGTAACCGCTGCAATGCAATTGTTGATGTGTTGATCACGCTGGGCGACGCACAGTGGACCATTTGACGAGAAGGCGGTCAAAAATCTATAACTTTTGACTGGATTGGAATTTTGATATGCGGTTTTTTTTGTTTGGTAGGTGAGACTTTAGCCTTTAAGTTTTGCTATAAAACGTAATTCTCGACCGAAAATAAAAAAAGTTACGGAGGGTTTAAAATACATTTTCATTTGTAGTTGAATTTTAGTACAAAAGTTAAGTGTTAAAAGGTAAAAAAAAGGTTTTTTTTTTTTAAAATAATGTCTTATTTTTTCAGTTAATTTTTGCAACTAATACTTTTTAACAATTTTTTAATGTGTACAAGGGCCAAAGGTTGTTTTTTTTTTTTTGAAATGTCCCGAGTTAAAATATAATTTATTAAGCAGCGAACGTAAAAGTTACCTTATATTGGTTCAAGATAGAGAAGTTTCAATGAAAAACTCGTATGTTTTTGCTTTAGTTAAATTTTTTTTATTGTCTTTTTTAATATTTCTATATCAATTTTTATGGTAAATGTATGAAATATAACAATTTTTATTGTAAATTTACAAACTATAAAAATTTTTAAATCAAGAAAATTTTTTAAATATATAAAAAAAGTGTAACTTATTGTTAGTGTAATGAAAAAGTACTTAAATCAACCAATTTTAGTAAAAATATCTTCTAAATAGCCTTGATTTTCATCTTCTAGAAGTTGTTTAGCTTCTTCGTCTAATTCAATAGAGGTAGTTTTCCATTTTTGACGAATGTTGGACATATATGGATCTGAAGTGCACAACAAAATAGTGATAAGGTCTTCATTAGTACAACATCTGGACACTTTCCTTGTGTTGTGCTCGCGAAAGAATCTGTAGTCTTTGTTCCTTTTTTCTTGCGCTTCTTCAGATAGATCTACTATTGGTAGCATATTGTTTTGAATTATTTGTTCCCCATGGTACAAAATTTTATGAACTATGGATGGCATATATATCCAAGAGTATTTTTCATTATAAAGTATAGCTGTTTTATTGGCGTACTCTCCAAATTTTTTTGCATTTATCTTTCTGCTGCATGCTAGAACTTGTAATATGATTTTGAATCGTCTTATTAATTCATGATCTACACCTGTGATAGATGCCGCAGTTTCCGGATCGGAAAAAAATCTCCTTGCAGTATTTCCATCATTTGTATTTCCTTCCCCTTGTTTTGGTTGGTCGATTATGAGGCCTAGCTGTAGATATTTTTGTTGAATTTGTTTTTTTTGCTTTCTTTTTTCTTCATTTTCTTTGTTTTTCTCATTGTTTCGCCTAACGGACCAAATTTCAAATCATAACCCAATTTAAGAATATGCTCCATGAAACGTATTATAGCATGAAGAGGGGACATTCCAAATTCGTAGGCTTCCTTAAAACTATCATCTTCTGGTGGGGGTTGGCTTAATTGAATTGATGTCTTTTGGCATATAATGCAGCTTGACGTTGACTTTGTTCTAGTTAAAGCTTGTGCAACTTTTCCATCAATCATTGTGAGACACATTTTTAAAATGTACTTCAGTGTCTTGGTCATCAAATTTAAATATTACTGGTTGAAGTTCCTTAATTTGATCATCTATTTTTTGAACTTCTTCAGTTATGACATCTTTGGTTTCCTTTTTGAATGCAATTTTTATTTTATTGCAATACTTTGTTGAAGAAGGAATTTCATTTTTCCATATATCAATTTCTGTTGCTCTACTAGTTGACGGCTCTAAGACGCTATACCATTTTGTTAAGCACAATGGAACGAAAGATACCATAAATAAATTAGCATCTGATGAATTTTCGGCATTAAATTGCTTGTATTGTTTCTGACCAGAGGATCCATCACATCCCCATTTAGAGATTAAAGTAATGCTGCCATTATCAATTTTTTTTAAATGATCAGTATCAAGCATATTTAGCAATCGTTCTGCAGTATGTTCAAGGAGATCTTGCAATTTTATTTCTGCTGATGTTGAAGTGACACTAATAGCAGATTGTGAAGGTAAGCATTCTTTTTTTTCGCAGAAACTAAATCTCGATACTCTGGAAAAATCCCACAATTCTTTTCATTGGTTCGCTTCCGCAATTCCTTATATTGATTTTTGGTCAATTTCAAATCCAAAAATAGGGCGAACGCTTCTTCCGGCGTAAATTTTTTATCTTCAATTGGTGTAGGAATGCTTTTCAAAATCCTCTTCAAAATCCTTTTGGGTTGGTTGAATTTGGTGCAAAAATGAATCCTTAATAATTCTTTGAGAAATTTCTTCATTGATATTCTCCAGCTTGCGCCTTCGAGATCTTTCACTACATCCGTCAATTGGTTTTGCTGGTCGACCCTTTTTTCCACTTTCGTTGGCAGTTGTATTTAGATGCACTCTCAAAAATAAGTTCCTTTATTAACCAGTCTTGGTAACGTTTGTACATCTTTGCCATGCTATGAGAGCATTCAATGTACCGTCTTTTCAAATTCGATGCAAAATTAGTCATTTTTCCTTTGTACATTTCAATGTCTTCTAGGTTACAATTCTTAAAGAAGTCGTTGCTCACTATGTGCAAAATTACATCGTCTACATCATTTTGTTGAAAATAAATATCTGCCAGATCTCTGTAACAGTAATTAGCCATTGCACAAATTGTAATGAATAATAATTGTGGAAACATTATTATAAATGCTCTTTCTTGCAATTATGTAAAATAAAAATTTTTATCTTTTATTACCACTTTTAGAAGCATAAGAAACCCACACCCTAACCCCTTTTAAAAGGTGAAGCATACCTGCTCATATCTTAAAGGGCTATGTCGTTTAGTTTTTTTTTTTTTTACCATTTACCTGTTATTTAAATTGTTTCCCATTTTGTCAGGTATTTAAACTATATAACTAATTCAGACTATTAATGTTTTTGAAAGATACCTATGTAAATGTACATGTAACAATTAAGCGCATTATATCTCAACCCTTTTTTATAAGTATGTAACAACTCCTGACAACTCTACCGACACGCAAAAAAATACACCGCGGTGCACCGGAACGACCAACTTTTGTATTCATAACACTCAGACGCACGGACGGACATCGTTTAATCGACTCAGAAAGTGTTTTTGAGTCGATCCGTATAATAAAAGATGGATAAAGGTCCAATATTTTTGGCAGTTACAAACATCACCTCAAACTTAATATATCCTAACCACATAGTGGACAACTTTTGTATTCATAAATTTTGCAGAAAATATCTAACCTTGGGTCAGAAAAATTGTTCTGGTGCACACGGGCGGAAACTGGCGGGTGTATAATGGGGTATAGGAGTGTAGGGGAGGGTTCGGACTATAGAAGAGTGCAAGATTTTTTCTGACTGCTTTTGACTGGCAGGAGTTATGCTCTATTAAGTAGGAGATTTTCGGAAAATTTGTACCTTTTTTAAAAATTTTTTTTTTAAATTTCGGAATGACTCAGTGATTTTACATTTTTAACATTAATAGTATGGAAGCCACAAAATTATACAAAATTTATTTCACTTCAAAATCTTTTAAATCAAAAAAGTTACAGTCATTCAAAAATAAAAATTTACAAAGAAATTTTTAATTTTAGCAAAATACTGAGAAAGCCCATTTTCGAAGACCCTGTTCGCTGTGATATAGTTGAGATAGAGTCGCAATTTTTTGGCTCCCGAGGTTTACTAGTATTTACTTTCAAATGAATAACATAACTTTAAAATCGGTAACAAAAAAAAAATGATTTTTGGCTGCCTTCTCAAAATATGGTCCACTGTGCGACGTCAATAAATTCAGTCGCCGATTTAGATTTAATAAAACCAGTCGTAAAAATTAAGACATTGTAACTAAAATTAAACTGCAATTGAACAAAATCAAGTAAACTAAAATAAGATTTAAAGTTAAAATTGTAAAAGAATATGAAACTTTAATTGACCAAAATTGAATAAACATAAAATCAGTGGTTACAAAAAATTAAACTGTAATTGAATAAAATCAAGTAAACTAAAGCTAAACTTAAAGTTAAGATCGTAAAAGAATATAAAACCCTAATTGATTAAAACAGAATAAAATTAAAATCAGTGATTACAAGGATTAAACTGTAATTGAATAAAATCAAGTAAACTAAAGTTAAAGTTCATATTAGAAAACTCTAATAGTTTAAAACTGAATAATAATAAAATCAGTGTTAGCCAAATTAATAAAGATTAGAAATTGTAAAACTCAGATTACAAAGAATATAAGACTGCAATCGAATAATTTTTAATAAAACTAAAATTAAACAAAAAAATCTTGTTTTATTTTGTAATAAAAAAAAGGAAAACATTCGTTAAAACGTATCTGGCGTCCTAATTAAACTAAAAAAGTGCCACAAATCATACGGAAAACAATGTGCTACAGATAACAACAAGTGCCACTAAAAAGCCTAAGAGAAAACCGTGCCACTAACTCTACAAAAAATAAGTGCTACCAAATTCGGAAAAGTGCCACCAGAAGACAGCTGAATTCCACAATGAAAGAGGCCCCCTATTAAGCAAAGCAGCTAAGCGGGAGTTCGAATTAAGTAGAGCAGCCACTTGACGGAACATCGACAACTCCAGGTGATATGAAATTGCCTACAGCAGCAATCCTAACGTAAGTTAAAAATAAGATAAAATAAATTATAGAAGAGAAAATGTATTTCTTTACATATTAATTTGAATGTATTTAAATTTTGGATTGAAATATCTTGAATAATTAAGATTAATAAAGAATAGAAAGGAAAAAGTAAAAAATAAAAATACTAATTTTTTGATTGAAATATCTTGAATAACTAAGATTAATAAAGTAAGCCCTGTAATTGAAAAGAAAAAGAAAAGATTAAAACTGATTTGTGAAAATAAAAAAAAGAAAGGACTCGAAATCTGAATGTGTTTCATTGTTAAAGAAAACTAACTGATCGAAATATTTTGTATAATTAAGAAATATAAAGTAAAATCTTGTAATAATTCAAAATAGTTCCTCGAATGTAATCAAAAATTGCGAAGTGAAACTATAGATTTTGACAAAATTGAACAAATAGCAAAATCAAAATAGGGTTCGCGATCGCAAAATAATATTTTTAGGATCTGATAGAAAAGGGTCGCAAATTAAATTTCCGTAAAAAAAGAATAGACAGAGAAAGGAAACATAGTGTCAAATCCATGTAACCTAATTAGGCCCCCAGTGTTGGGAAATAATGCAAACGCTCCTCCAAATCCAAACCCAAATCCTAATCCAAACATAAATCCAAATCCCACTCTTGCTTTACAAGCGGCACCCGATCTGACAAATTTGATAAGGAATATAGTTTTTCAGACTAAACGCGGACGGACGAGAGATGTTACGCAATTTAGAGATCAGACGATGACGAGAAATTTCAGGACAACTTAGGAGAAATGGACAAAATCCCAGACATGGTGCGATCATTGCGTTAATTCTCGGGAAACTCTTTAGAGTTCAGCTCTTGGAAAAAGATTGTTGAACGGGTGCTAAGAATATACGAACCTTCTAGGGGAAGCCCTAAATATTTCGGATTCCCATTAGAAATAAAATTGTAGGTAGCGCTGACATAGCGTTGGAATCATACACCACCCCCCTGGACTGGAGGGCAATCTCTCGCTGTTTGACCACCCTTTACGCCGGCAAACGCGATTTGGGAACCTTAGAATATCAAATGTCGTGTTTGATTCAGGGACGAAGTTCGACACAGGAGTTTTGTCAGAGAGTCTACTCCCACTTGTCTCTTATATTGAACAATAAGAATGTGTGGCAGATAGTCAGTAATCGGTACAACTGTTGACGGAAAATTATCTCAATAAGGCTCTTGGCACATTCACATTCTGCCTGAAGCATTGCACCTTTGCTTGAAGTTAGAGAACCAAAAATTCCGTACATATTCAAATCACCAGAATGACTTCGCTAGAAAGACAAACAATTACGTTAGGCCATCGTTGCCTCCACGGAACTTCCAACCACCTAGGCAGTTTTGCCCAGAATTGACTTTCATGCCACCATCTCAACAAATAGCAGGATCAAATGTGCTTCATTCGCAATATTTTCCTCAAAGGCAAAACACACCTTTCATAAGACCACAGCAAGCATATCAGGCAAACCTTTACACGAATCCTCCACCAAGACCCATTGCAATGAAACCAAGCTAGAGACCTGAGCCCATGGACATAGATAGAAGCATAAGATCCAACGTCGTAAACTATGCTAATAGGCAGGATTTCAGATACGCAGGAAAACGCCAGGAAAAATCCAACCTGACTAACTCACCTTTGAAAATCCAGAGAAATTTTCACGTAAATGCTACCCAAGGAGGTATAGAAGATTCTTTGTAGAAGGCCGGCAAGACAGAATATGCGGAAAACTACAACAACTACGGCGAAGTAGAAACATTGAGGAATATGGAAGAACAGAATATTGAAATAAATAGTGACCCATACAACGATCAATATGCAACCGAAAATGAGGGACAACAGCAAAATTTTAACGACTATGATAATATTGATCTCTCAGATATCAATTTTTTAGACTAATAAATTCGTTGTTGCCCTACTTCGAATGTAGAACAAAAAACAGCAAAATTTATAGAATATTGGTGGACACAGGGTCCAAAAAAATTACATTAAACCACATTTAGCGATGAACATAAAAAAAAACAACGAAAGTTTTTATGCCAACTCAGTAGGAGGACGTGTGAAAATCACCGAACATACGTACGTGAATCTTTTTATTCTAGGGGATTTCAATTTGATATTTTTTCTTCTTCCATCACTAGCTTTATTTGACGCAATTTTAGGTAACGACAGCCTCAAGGATCTATCCGCGGTGGTTCACACCAAACACAACTATATGATAATCAGGGATTCGATTAAGATACGGCTTAAGCAGCTGATTACACAAGATGTTAACCTTATTGAGATACGGGATAATCATATGAATAAATCGCAAAAACAAGCTATGAAAATTATATTGCAATAACACTCAGAGCTTTTCTCCGAACCTAACGAAAAACTGACCTATACCACAAGAGTGATGGCCAGTATCCGAACAAATTCCGATACCCCCATTTATACCAAATATTTTCCATACCCTATGTCCTTAAAGGAGGAAGTCGAGAAACAAATAGGAAAGCTACTGGAGGATGGAATTAACCGACCCTCGCGTTCCCCATATAATTCCCCCATATGGATTGTTCCGAAAAATCAGGATGCTTCGGGAGAAAAGAAATATAGGTTGGTGGTGGATTACAGGAAACTTAATGAAGTCACGATATCAGACAGATATCCAATTCCCGATATTAACGAAGTACTGTCTCAATTAGGAGAAAACTAATTTTTCTCTGTTATCGACTTAAAAAGCGGTTTTCACCAGATTCTCATAAAGGAATTCGACGTAGAAAGGACTGCTTTCTCACTGAATAATGGCAAATATGAATTCACACGCTTGCCTTTCGGTTTGAAGAACGCTCCGGCAATTTTTCAACGTGCATAATTATATTCAGCAAAGACGAAACGTCTCATGCCAAACACATGCACGAGATATTTACCACACTGAGAATGGCCAATATGAAACTCCAATTGGACAAGTGCGAATTCTTCAAGAAACAGGTGGAATTTCTTGGATTTATGGTTTCTTCAGAGGCTATAACAACCAATCCCTCCAAAGTTAAGGCAATAACGGACTTTCCGTATCCAAAAACGCTAAGTGAATTAAGAGAAATTATTGGACTTTCCGGCTATTATAGGTGATTTGTAAAGGACTATGCGCAGCTGGCAAAGCCTCTTACCAACCTCTTAAGAGGAGAGGACGGTAGAGTTTCCAAGAACCAAGCCAAAAAGACGATAATACACTTAAACGAAGACGCAAAAGAGGCAGTCGACAATATTAAAAACGCGCTAATATCGAAGGAAGTAATTCTAACATACCCGGATTTTCAGAAGGAATTTCACTTGAACACAGATGCATCAAATCATGCTATTGGCGTAGTTTTGGAACAAGGAGGAAAACCGATAACGTTTTTATCTAGAACGTTGAATAAGGCAGAGGAAAACTATGCTGCCAACGAAAAAGAAATGATCGCCATTATTTGGGCTTTAAAAGCTTTCAGGAACTATCTATACGGCACCGCGAAAATAAAAATATTCACAGATCATAAACCACTTACGTATGCGCCGAGCAATAAGAACAACAACTCAAAACTAAAAAGGTGAAAAGCTATACTGGAGGAGTATGATAACGAGCTTAAATACAAACCCGGTAGAACTAACATAGTTGCGGATGCTATCCAGACCTGGACGGGTGATTACAATGTCGGTCGCTACAAATTCTGATGATAGCTCAGGACACGACCTCATACCTGCGGTCGAGGCCCCAATCAACGCATTTCGTAACCAAATCTGGATACCGACAGGACTAGAGGATGACGACCAATTTAAAATAATGGTACAAATAATGGCACAAATTCCGAAAATTTATCCCACCAAATTACATATATTTAAAACTAGGTTCGCACAACCCAAGTAAAAGACCTGGAATCGCTCGAACAACAGGATCAACAGATTACATTGGAACCCAGAAGAGCTCATAGAAATGCGGTGGAAAATAAGAAACAGCTCGTAGAAAAGTTTTACTTTCCGAAAATGCTTGCGAGGATCAAAAATATAGTAAAACAGTGTAGAACATGCGCCGAGAACAAGTATGACAGGCACCCGAATAATATAAAATTGCAGTCAACCCCAATACCAGAATATCAAATACTTCACGTGGACATATATATTGCGGAAAAGAGGCTCGTTTTGACGGCGATAGAAAATTCTCGAAGTGCGCCCAGGCTAGATTATTGAAATCTAGATCAGCCGAGGATATACGCGAACCGCTCAGGCAAATACTGTTTGCCTTCGGAGTTCCAGAGACAATAGTGATTGATAACGAAAAATCGCTGAATTCCAGTTCAATAACTTTCATGATGGAGGATCAATTGAGAATAAAGATATACAGAACACCACCTTACACCAGTACATCAAACGGACAGGTGGAGAGATTCCACTCAACACTCTCCGAAATTCTTAAGATGTCTTAAGAATGAAGATACGGAGAGATCCTTTGAAGAATTTCTCGACAGGGCAATTTGCGGATATAAGTTTTCCATACATTCAACGACAGGACAAAGGCCACTGGAGACTTTTTTTGAACGTAGACTGTATATAGATCTGGAACAGTATAGGAAAGCTAGACAGAGACTGAAAGAAAAACCGGAAAGGGACTTGGAGTTCCACAATAAAAATCGGACCACGGTAGGGGAATACAAACCATGTCAGACAATATATGTGAAGATAAATAAACGTTACGGCACTAAACTTACCGCGAGATACAGAAAAAAGGTAATTAAGGAGGACGAATCAGGCAGACTGGTTCATAAAAATCTGATAAAAACTAAGGCTTTTGCGTAAAAATTCTTTCTTTTTTCCGTTTTCAGACTGTGCGCGGTGGCAATAACCGCGAACGTGCAGATCCTTGATTACAAGACATCCCAACTAGTGACAATCGACACAGGTCCGGCAAAGTTACAGACGGGAAATTTTAGGATCATCCATGTGATAGAGTTGCACTACTATGACGACGCAATAAATAATCTAGAAACAGCAATCGACACACGGTTAGCAAAACTCCCCCTGTATCCCATATTTTCATCACTAATAAAACAATCGAAAATTTACCTAAATAGAATCAAGATAAAAAGGCAATTCAAAAAGAGATCGTTAGATCTTCTGGGTTCCGCTGGGAAATGGATAGTCGGGAGCCCCGACCATGGCGATTATAACATTTTGACAAAGAAAATGGAAAACGTACTAGAGAATAACAATAGACAGGTAATAATTAATAAACTGACGAATGAGAAAATCAACGAAATCACGAAAGCTACCAATGACATAATAAAATTCGAGAAAGAGAGAGGGACGTCGAGTTGGATTCGATTCTGCAGATAAAATATAAACTAGAGATTATAAAGGAAGAGTTGACAAACATAGCATACGCGATCCACTGGGCGAAAGCAAACATGGCAAATTAATTCGTTTTGTCAGATAAGGAGATGGAGATTACTGGAAAATTTCTAGGCGACGAAAATATTCCTTTTATTAACATTGACGAGGCACTGGAGTTTGCCGAAATTAAAATTGCTGCTACTGAGGATTGCCTAGTTTACATCTTGAGTTTACCTGTGACTGAAAAGGGTGATTGCAGTTCATTGGAATTAAGATCAGTTAAGAAAGGGGAGACTATAAAGAAAATAGAATACGAATCAGTTCTTTTGTGTCCGGAGAAAATATACGGAAAGAGAGGTAATTGCAAATCATATAATAATGTAACAATTTGTCCACAAGAGAAAGTAGAAGACATTTCAAGCAGCACCTGCATACCGAACCTCTTAAGGAACGGGGCAAATAACTGTCCTAAAATAAATAGCCAACATGTAAAATCTCGGCGGACATAATTTTCCTGAATGAGTTTAATGGCTTCATCAGATTCGATAACGAAACCCTAAATTTGAACGGTACTTACCTGTTGAAACACCACAATGTGGATGTGGAAATAGACGATGTCATTTACATTTCAAGGGAAATTACAATTTACAAACTATTGCCGGCAATTTTGCAACCGACAAATAATAATAATGAAACCAAGAAATGTTATCTTTGGAGGCTATTAAACAATTTCAGAATATAGAAACGGAAAATATAAGGTCATTGGAGGGTAGAAATAAAGTCAATTTATCCCTCAATATCGTATTTCTTCTTGTAATCGGAATAATTGTAGTATTTTTGTTAAATAAGAAAAGAAAGAATAAAGTGAATTTAGAAGTTACAACAACTGAGCACAGCGTGAGCGAAATTGGAATTAAATATTTACCGAGATTTTGTACTGTTGAGAAATCGATCGAGGACGCTCGATTAGGAAATTATATGGTTCATTCCATTTGTCCAATGGAATGAACCATATAATTATAAATAAAATAAAAGTTAACATATTAGAAGTGCATTCCATTCTTCTAATGGAATGAACCATATGAAAATAAATAAATTGTGTAATTATATCCTATACCACTATGTGGTTTGGGTATAATGACTTTGTGCTGCTGTTTGAAACAACCAAAAATATTTGACCTACACCCATCTTTAATTATACCGATCGAATCAGAATCACTATCTTATTCGATTTAACGATGTCCGTCCGTCCGTCATGGGATGAACGCTATTGAAATTGGTGAGAATCGGTCCATGTCCAGACCTAGCCCCCATACAAATGACCCCTATGAAATCAACATATATTGCCATAAGATCCAAATTATCATACAAATCTTAGTCAAATTGGGTTTGTATGTATATATTACATCCATTAATCAGTAGTCCAAAAATAATCCCTATTGGACAACTCTTAGTCATAGTCCCCATATAGAGCTGCTTCCCGATCTTCACTTAAATCTATCAAAAAAGAAAAATATTGCAGTGATTCTTCTCAAATTTTGTTTGTGTATATTTTTGCAAAATACAAGAGACCTTACCAAACATGGTCAGGATCGGTCCATTTTTGGGCCTAGTCCCCATATAGATATAGCATCCGATATGAAATTTTTCATATCTGCAGCCCAAAAAAATTAAGAAAAATCCCACTCAAATTTGGTTTATGCTTATTTTCTATATTCAGTTAGTTGGGTCTGAGAGATAGGGTCTCTAAACGCATGGTATAGGGTATCATATAGTCGGTCTACACCGACTATAATTTTCTTACTTGTTGAAAATAAATAAGTTGAAGCCAATTTCTGCTGACTACAATTGAACAAAATCAAGTAAACTAAAATTAGATTTAAAGTTAAAATTGTAAAAGAATATGAAACTTTATTTGACTAAAATTGAATAAACATAAAATCACAAAATTACAAAAAATTAAACTGTAATTGAATAAAATCAAGGAAACTAAAGCCAAACTTAAAGTTAAGATCGTAGAAGAATATAAAACCCTAATTGATTAAAACAGAATAAAATTAAAATCAGTGATTACAAAATTGAATAAAATCAAGTAAACTAAAGTTAAAGTTAAAGTTCAGATTAGAAAACTCTAATAGTTTAAAACTGAATAAAAATAAAATCAGTATTAGCCAAATTAATAAAGATTAAAAATTGTAAAATTATAAAAAATATAAGAATGCAATAGAATATTTTTTAATAAAACTAAAATTAAACAAAAAAATCTTGTTTTATTTTGTAATCAAAAATAGAAAACATTCGTTAAAACCTATCTTGTATATTGTGTTAGCATACCAACAGTGTTTGTTGTTAGTTAGCTAACTGCAATATACAACACGTAAACAAGTAGGGGAAGGGATAGGCAAACGACAAAACAATAACAGTGACGACACCATTAACAGTGATGGCACCATGATTGGTGATCTGACCCGACAATAGCCAAGCCAATTGACTACTGGGATAACCTTAAACCCATTCAACGATGAGACGAAAATGATGCTTAACTGTAATGCCCAATAGATTATGGAGATTATGGAGAAAGCCGTTAAAAGCATTGGAAGTCAAAATCTTATTCCAATTGTGAAATTTAGAAAACTTTGGCTAGATTTGTTATATTGAGAACAGCATGGATGCGCAACAATATTTTGATATAAATTTGTGTTATATGCTGATAGAAAGGCGCATTTCAAATTTTTTTATGATAACGACTCCCAAACATAAGGTGATTCTACAACTGTAGAAAAGTGGTGGATACACCTGCCCAGAGTCTACACCAAAAAGCAATGGAAAACTTTCGGGTTTACTTGAAAAGGCACTACCAAGGGGCATTCTAAATAAAAAAATGATCTAAAAGAAAAAATTGAGACGAATGGAATGAAATTCCAACGTGTACGTTCAAAAACTGGATAATTCAATTAAAAGACGAATGCGAGCCGTGAATGATGCCAAAGGTGGCTATACAAAGGACTAAAATTTTACTTTATTTTTTCTTTTGAATTTTTTCCCTATAAACATGGCATGTAAAAACACTTCACAATATTCTGAAGTTTTTTTTTTGTTCTGGCTTATTCATACTTTTTTTTAATTTTGTTCAATCTTGTTACTGTTAGTTGGTAAATGCATAGATAATATGAAATAAATAAAAACATTGTTTAAAACAAAAAACGAGAACTATATTTTTAAACGTAAAGTCAAAGCAACAATAATATTCTTATATCAAAGCACTTTCTTGACAAACTGTAATTTTTTTGTGTAGGGATGTTTAATTTTGAATATACATATGTATATTCGTTCGTTTTTGCTTGGTCGATCGCTACTAAGTTGTATATTCCGAAGTCGATCGCAACCATATATTAATTCGGCCTAGACCAACTAGAAATTTTTTTTTTTGTTATTATATTGTAATGACTAGCTTAGTACCAATATGCAACGTACAAATTTGAAGTATTATATAACAGTATTTTCATAAATATTTAATTTTTTAAAATGCAATTCACATATGATTTCAGATTGATTTACTAGCTGCTGCGCGATGTAATATGTTCTCGCACGTTTTGGCATCGTATATGTCAGAGCTAAGACAATTTGCACAAAAAACGGCAAGCACTTTTGAGGTTATTTCAAAAGCTTTAGAACAAAAACCCAAATATGATTTTTGTATCCTGAAAGAGTTGACACAACACGAGGGAAATCAACAATCATCCGATGACAACAATAAGCTTTCATCATTGGATAGGGACCAATCATTATTTTTCGCTGTAAGTAAAGATATAAATAATTTAGCACATTAATTTGTATACATATGGTGCAATTTATAAATTTCAACTGACACTCATCACAGGACGATTTTGTCGATATCAATTCATCTAATGAAAATAATAGCAAGACGGAAGTGGAGGAGCATTTTGCAGAGTTGTCAAATTGTAGTTTAGTAGAATTAGGCAACATTCACGAAAATGGTGATATAATGGGATTATGCACACAAAAGAACAATGACTTCATCGACATAATGCAGCAACAAAACTCTTGTGACGATGATAGGAGAGGAGAACCAACTTTTCTGCTGAATTCCACACGTTCAGAAGTGCTACTGTCATTGCATGTCCAGAAAGACCATCCAGCAACAACTGCAAGAATATCAAACGCTATAGTCAATTTATCACAATCCACAGCATTTAATTTTGAAAAACATGAGGCAAAAAGAAAGTCTAACAAAAGTTCAAAATCAAATCAATGGATTGAACTTTTCTCCGATCTTGATCCATTGCTAAACCTAGAAGCGTTTGATCTGAAAATAAGTGGAGATCGTAAAAATTTTCAACAAACATAAACACCATAGCATACTTTGTAGAAGAAAGCAGAGAACGTAAAACAATTTATTGAAATTTTACTCTTTCTTTCTATTTTAACGTTTACACGAATAAAAATTATAAGATAGAAAATATAAGGATATTTTTGTTACTAAGTTTATCCTTGAAAATAAGCATTCCATTAAATTTGAGACAAAGAGTATGAACAGCAAATCTAAATGATTAATAATCATTGAGCTTTATGAGTTTTCAAATTACCTTGGAAAAACAATAATGTTATATAATCTAACTTCCCATATGATTCTAATAAATTAACCCTTTTACATTTGACGTGAATTTACTTAATAAGATTTAAGTTTTTATTTTACAAGATAAAAATCTAAAATTGTATTTTGTTTTTCATACAATTTGTGTTTTAAAAATCTAAACATAAACCAGATGAAGTCCAAAAAATATATATTATCCAGTAATCGACTAGCATTCAATGCGTACAGTTGTTTTTTAACCTTTTCTTTACTCTATATTGCTAGTGCTTATAACAGCTTCGGTTAATATTTGTTATTGCATTTACACACACGTGATAGTTTATATTTTCTTTTAATTTGACTTGTTTGCATAAATTAGATTAAATAGTTAAAAGTAATAAGAAAGTTTTAAGCAAAAATAATGGCTCCGGGCCCGCCGGACAAATTTTCGAACAACAGATTCTATATACTTGGAGACTTTATCGACAACCCATCAAAAAACAAAAACCCAATGAATTTCCAAATTTGACAACCCCCAATAATAATAAAATCAACCCGAAATATGTGTTAATTTCATCAAGCGATAATAAAAGATTGTCCGACATAAGCCCATTCGCTTTAAAAAAGTCCATTGAGGGAATAAGTACTGAAATCAACTCAATCTCACAGTTACGCTATGGCAATTTGCTGGTTCTAGCCCGCAACGCACGTGTCGCAGAAAAATTTACTTGTAAACTACATGATACTCTTAAATCTGATAAAGGTGTCATATATGCACCATGTTTAATAAATGTCCCAGAATCTGAAATCGTAGAAGAAATGAAAGATAAAGGAGTAATAAATGTGTACAAGTTTACTAAAGCAAATGAAGAAGCAAAATGTAAAGAAAACGCTAAACCAAACGAACTTGACGAACCCCGCATTGCAACAGGTAAAATCATCCTCACCTTCGATCTTTATCGCTTGCCAACTTCAATAGATGTAGCCTGGTGTAAATGCAAAGTGGAGCACTACATCCCAAATCCGATGAGGTGCAAGGTCTGCCAAAGATTAGGCCACACTAAAAAGCGGTGCAAAGGGAACCCCTATTGCCCCAACTGCAGCTTGCCTCCCCCCGACCCAGAACAATGTGTAATGGTGCGGTGCATGTTGCAATATTCCGCTTTCGTTTCCCTGAGCCTCAACGGGTCGCTCGTGCTGGTGTCGGACCTAGCTCGCCGGATTGGTGGGATCTTGTTAAGACCCAGGGAAACCGCACTATAGATATTTTCACGTGCGATTAGAAAAAAACTGTCAAAAACTACGGCATCTAAGGGATGGACGGACATACTTACCCTTAGGTGGGGTCTAGATGGAGTGCCCCTAATGCCCTCCCAACCATGTTACCTGTTATTCTATCTTACTTGGAGGTAACCCACTCTAAATAAAAAAAAAGTTTGGTTTGGTTAGGTTTCTACATTGGGTTTATAAAAAATTCTTTATTCAACCTTCATTTTAAGGTCTTCATTACATCGGCTTGGGTTTAAATGTTTAATTGAATCTTGTTTGAAAATTTTAGTTTAAGATTGGGTGGAGCATTCTTCTTAAAAAAATTATTTGAAACTCTAATTTAACATTTGGTGGAATGATTTTAAAGTCATTGTCTATTTGAAATTTTAAGTTGGTTGAAAAAAAAATTAACATAAATTGTTATTTGCAATTTTTAATTGGGTTAAAAAGTTTTATGTAAATTTTCATTGAAATTTCAATATTAATTTAAATTTGGCTTAAAAATTTTAATATAAATTAAACATTTCGATTTAAATTGGCTTGAAATTTAATCGATCTAAAATTATTTTTAATTTAATTTACTTTATGTGAAATTTCAATTTACATGAGGTCTAAATTTTAATTTAACTTTTGCTTTGTACTCTACTTGGATTCCAAACTTGTACAGTTACCAAATAAACCGTTACTGTTTCATTCCATTATAAAGTTTACAAAATATTTGCGGTAAATCGATAACCGTAATTCAGACTCTTAACCACCGTTAATGTGGAGTACATACAAATGTTAATTTCCAGTGGTTTTGCTATATTAAATTTTGTTGGAAATTTCCATAAACTTTTGTAATTCTAATTTAAATTTGTTACAATTTATAGTTTTAATTTAATATTTATCGAAATTTGTAAATTTAGCTTCAAGGGGTATAATTTGTGATTTCATTTTAAGCTTGTATAAATTTGTAATTTTTAAGGTCAATTTGTTTGAATTTGTATTTTAATATAAATTTGTAATTTTAATATAAATTTGTATAACTTAGTAATTTTAAAGTTAATTTAATGTGTAGAAATAGGTAATTTTAAATTAATTTAGAGAATTTTTCAAACTAGTTACAAAAAAAATACTTAAGTTTGTGAGGGGTCCCATCCCATGTTGAGGTTATAGATGACGAAGAAGACTGCTGAAGATATTGATGACGATGATTGTGGCTTAAGATTAACTTTAGTTTCAAATTTTTCAAAAGTATTTAGTTCCAATTTCAAATTTATTTCACTCTTTCAAAATTTAATTATTTACCAATCTATTAACATTAAATTTAATTTCAAATTTTTTTTCTTTCAAAATTCAAGTTAGTTTCAGTTCAAAATTTCCAAAAGTATTTTGTCAGATTTTTATACCCTATACCACTATGTGGTTTGGGTATAATGACTTTGTGCTGCTGTTTGTAACAACCAAAAATATTTGACCTACACCCATCTTTAATTATACCGATCGAATCAGAATCACTATCTGATTCGATTTAACGATGTCCGTCCGTCCGTCCGTCTATGTGTCCATGTAAAGCTTGTAATCAAACTGCAGGTCGCAATTATGAATATATTTTGATGAAATTTTGTACTTGATCTTCTATCGGCCATGGGATGAACGCTATTGAAATTGGTGAGAATCGGTCCATGTTCAGACCTAGCCCCCATACAAATGACCCCTATGAAATCAACATATATTGCCATAAGATCCAAATTATCATACAAATCTTAGTCAAATTGGGTTTGTATGTATATATTACATCCATTAATCAGTAGTCCAAAAATAATCCCTATTGGACAACTCTTAGTCATAGTCCCCATATAGAGCTGCTTCCCGATCTTCACTTAAATCTATCAAAAAAGAAAAATATTGCAGTGATTCTTCTCAAATTTTGTTTGTGTATATTTTTGCAAAATACAAGAGACCTTACCAAACATGGTCAGGATCGGTCCATTTTTGGGCCTAGTCCCCATATAGATATAGCATCCGATATGAAATTTTTATATCTGCAGCCAAAAAAAATTAAGAAAAATCCCACTCAAATTTGGTTTATGCTTATTTTCTATATCCAGTTAGTTGGGTCTGAGAGATAGGGTCTCTAAACGCATGGTATAGGGTATCATATAGTCGGTCTAGACCGACTATAATTTTCTTACTTGTTTCTCTTTACAATTATAAATTTTACAAAATAACATTACGGCTTTTGTTTTTTCTCAAGTTTTAATTTATATGGCCACCTTTTCATTTGCTTAATTTTAAATATCTTACATTTTATAAACTTATTTTTTTTTTAATTTTACTTATTTTTTTAATTTCTTAATTTTTAATTCCTTAACACTAATTTTAAAGGTTTTTCCTCAAACTTTCGACGCGATAACCAGAACTTCAATCCTTGTTTTAGTTTATATGGTCACCTTTTCTTTTGCTTAATTTTAAATTTCTTAAATTTTATAAACTTATTTTTTCTTAAACTTTACTTATTTTTTTAATTTCTTAATTTTTAAATTCCTTAACACTAATTTTAAAGGTTTTTCCTCAGCCTGTCGACGCGATAACCCGAACCTCAATAATCCTAATTTTCAATTGCGTCATTCTTTTAACGTTCAACCAGCCAATTTTCTGTCCCGCAAAAATGAACAAACCAGTTTTGACAAAAAAAATTCGCAACCACTGATTTACTTATCTATGTGGATCATTATGCAACATCTCATTCATTCATTTCATTCTCTAGGTTTTAACACACGTCCACGCATATTACTAAGAGAGTACGCGAGTTTAAGCAGACAATGAATTAGCACGCTAACACAATAGCTGGATGACGAGAAATTGCAAAACACTTGCATAGGGACTACATACATGAGTGAATTCATGATGGAGTTAAAAAAAATTGAGAGAGACTGAGTAAAAAAATTCCCGCCAAAACTCTACGTATTAAAATACAATTTCGCAGGTAAAAAAATTGCCAAACAACAGAATAAATTTCAAGTTGAAGGTTTTTTTTTTGTATTTTTTCTGTTGTTTTTTTTTTCATGGTAAACAACCAAGTCCAAATTTTTAGCACGGCCGTCACAAATGTACGCGACTATTCTGCATTAACTGTTCAGGTGACCACTCATCAAAAGACACAGTGTCCAAGATACACACAAATGAAAGAAATCTTGAAAATTAAAACAAAAAACTACTGTTCCATGGGTGAAGTTCGCCGTAAATATAAAGAAAACAAATTGCTTGTTGTTGTTGACTGATTGTTGTGTAATATTTGTATTTTACTTTCGGCTAATCAGTCTCTTTTATGCGTTATGCGAAATAAACCAAAGTTTTAGTTTCCTCACTTCTCCCAACATTTCGCTGGTTTATTTCCAGCATCTTCAGGGGTATATATTTTATTTAATTTTTTAACCACTCAAAATAATATTTATAACATTATTTCCCGATTTTTTCTCTCGACTAAATTTACTCACAGTGGGGACATCTTAATTCTAATTAGTACTTTTACATTACGTCAATTATAGGGCAGGAATTAATAATTAGTTTAATTGGATAACTTGCATTTTTGGACATAGAACTAATGAAACTAAACGACAAAATAATCACAAATTGGTATAACAAAACAATAGCTTCAGGAAGAATGATTAATTACTTTATTAATCAAACAAATTTTCAGAAGATGAACACAATTAAAAATTTCGCTAATAAAGTATTCAGACTTCATTAGTATTCAGTATTCATTACAAAAATACTAACAAAAATCAATTATACAATTAAACTCATTAATAACATAATAGATTCAGAATTATTAAAAATTAAAAATAACACACAAAACCGACAAGAACCCAATGCAAATTCACGATTTATTACATTAAATTACATTCCAAATCTTACAGACACAAAATCAATAAAAACAATAACATTAAAATCGCATACAAAACAAACACAAAACTAAACCAACTATACACAAAAACAAAAACAACAATACCAAAAGAAAAAAGCAAGGAGTGGATGAAATCAAATGCAAAGGCAATGAAGAGCGTTAGCAGTGAGAAGAAATGAACATGTAAACGACATAAAAAAAAAAACAAAAACAGCACAGCCCTGTCACAACACGCCCTCACTAACAAACATACACCTGGTTAATTTCATCAAGCGATAATAAAAGATTGTCCGACATAAGCCCATTCGCTTTAAAAAAGTCCATTGAGGGAATAAGTACTGAAATCAACTCAATCTCACAGTTACGCTATGGCAATTTGCTGGTTCTAGCCCGCAACGCACGTGTCGCAGAAAAATTTACTTGTAAACTACATGATACTCTTAAATCTGATAAAGGTGTCATATATGCACCATGTTTAATAAATGTCCCAGAATCTGAAATCGTAGAAGAAATGAAAGATAAAGGAGTAATAAATGTGTACAAGTTTACTAAAGCAAATGAAGAAGCAAAATGTAAAGAAAACGCTAAACCAAACGAACTTGACGAACCCCGCATTGCAACAGGTAAAATCATCCTCACCTTCGATCTTTATCGCTTGCCAACTTCAATAGATGTAGCCTGGTGTAAATGCAAAGTGGAGCACTACATCCCAAATCCGATGAGGTGCAAGGTCTGCCAAAGATTAGGCCACACTAAAAAGCGGTGCAAAGGGAACCCCTATTGCCCCAACTGCAGCTTGCCTCCCCCCGACCCAGAACAATGTGTAATGGTGCGGTGCATGTTGCAATATTCCGCTTTCGTTTCCCTGAGCCTCAACGGGTCGCTCGTGCTGGTGTCGGACCTAGCTCGCCGGATTGGTGGGATCTTGTTAAGACCCAGGGAAACCGCACTATAGATATTTTCACGTGCGATTAGAAAAAAACTGTCAAAAACTACGGCATCTAAGGGATGGACGGACATACTTACCCTTAGGTGGGGTCTAGATGGAGTGCCCCTAATGCCCTCCCAACCATGTTACCTGTTATTCTATCTTACTTGGAGGTAACCCACTCTAAATAAAAAAAAAGTTTGGTTTGGTTAGGTTTCTACATTGGGTTTATAAAAAATTCTTTATTCAACCTTCATTTTAAGGTCTTCATTACATCGGCTTGGGTTTAAATGTTTAATTGAATCTTGTTTGAAAATTTTAGTTTAAGATTGGGTGGAGCATTCTTCTTAAAAAAATTATTTGAAACTCTAATTTAACATTTGGTGGAATGATTTTAAAGTCATTGTCTATTTGAAATTTTAAGTTGGTTGAAAAAAAAATTAACATAAATTGTTATTTGCAATTTTTAATTGGGTTAAAAAGTTTTATGTAAATTTTCATTGAAATTTCAATATTAATTTAAATTTGGCTTAAAAATTTTAATATAAATTAAACATTTCGATTTAAATTGGCTTGAAATTTAATCGATCTAAAATTATTTTTAATTTAATTTACTTTATGTGAAATTTCAATTTACATGAGGTCTAAATTTTAATTTAACTTTTGCTTTGTACTCTACTTGGATTCCAAACTTGTACAGTTACCAAATAAACCGTTACTGTTTCATTCCATTATAAAGTTTACAAAATATTTGCGGTAAATCGATAACCGTAATTCAGACTCTTAACCACCGTTAATGTGGAGTACATACAAATGTTAATTTCCAGTGGTTTTGCTATATTAAATTTTGTTGGAAATTTCCATAAACTTTTGTAATTCTAATTTAAATTTGTTACAATTTATAGTTTTAATTTAATATTTATCGAAATTTGTAAATTTAGCTTCAAGGGGTATAATTTGTGATTTCATTTTAAGCTTGTATAAATTTGTAATTTTTAAGGTCAATTTGTTTGAATTTGTATTTTAATATAAATTTGTAATTTTAATATAAATTTGTATAACTTAGTAATTTTAAAGTTAATTTAATGTGTAGAAATAGGTAATTTTAAATTAATTTAGAGAATTTTTCAAACTAGTTACAAAAAAAATACTTAAGTTTGTGAGGGGTCCCATCCCATGTTGAGGTTATAGATGACGAAGAAGACTGCTGAAGATATTGATGACGATGATTGTGGCTTAAGATTAACTTTAGTTTCAAATTTTTCAAAAGTATTTAGTTCCAATTTCAAATTTATTTCACTCTTTCAAAATTTAATTATTTACCAATCTATTAACATTAAATTTAATTTCAAATTTTTTTTCTTTCAAAATTCAAGTTAGTTTCAGTTCAAAATTTCCAAAAGTATTTTGTCAGATTTTTATACCCTATACCACTATGTGGTTTGGGTATAATGACTTTGTGCTGCTGTTTGTAACAACCAAAAATATTTGACCTACACCCATCTTTAATTATACCGATCGAATCAGAATCACTATCTGATTCGATTTAACGATGTCCGTCCGTCCGTCCGTCTATGTGTCCATGTAAAGCTTGTAATCAAACTGCAGGTCGCAATTATGAATATATTTTGATGAAATTTTGTACTTGATCTTCTATCGGCCATGGGATGAACGCTATTGAAATTGGTGAGAATCGGTCCATGTTCAGACCTAGCCCCCATACAAATGACCCCTATGAAATCAACATATATTGCCATAAGATCCAAATTATCATACAAATCTTAGTCAAATTGGGTTTGTATGTATATATTACATCCATTAATCAGTAGTCCAAAAATAATCCCTATTGGACAACTCTTAGTCATAGTCCCCATATAGAGCTGCTTCCCGATCTTCACTTAAATCTATCAAAAAAGAAAAATATTGCAGTGATTCTTCTCAAATTTTGTTTGTGTATATTTTTGCAAAATACAAGAGACCTTACCAAACATGGTCAGGATCGGTCCATTTTTGGGCCTAGTCCCCATATAGATATAGCATCCGATATGAAATTTTTATATCTGCAGCCAAAAAAAATTAAGAAAAATCCCACTCAAATTTGGTTTATGCTTATTTTCTATATCCAGTTAGTTGGGTCTGAGAGATAGGGTCTCTAAACGCATGGTATAGGGTATCATATAGTCGGTCTAGACCGACTATAATTTTCTTACTTGTTTCTCTTTACAATTATAAATTTTACAAAATAACATTACGGCTTTTGTTTTTTCTCAAGTTTTAATTTATATGGCCACCTTTTCATTTGCTTAATTTTAAATATCTTACATTTTATAAACTTATTTTTTTTTTAATTTTACTTATTTTTTTAATTTCTTAATTTTTAATTCCTTAACACTAATTTTAAAGGTTTTTCCTCAAACTTTCGACGCGATAACCAGAACTTCAATCCTTGTTTTAGTTTATATGGTCACCTTTTCTTTTGCTTAATTTTAAATTTCTTAAATTTTATAAACTTATTTTTTCTTAAACTTTACTTATTTTTTTAATTTCTTAATTTTTAAATTCCTTAACACTAATTTTAAAGGTTTTTCCTCAGCCTGTCGACGCGATAACCCGAACCTCAATAATCCTAATTTTCAATTGCGTCATTCTTTTAACGTTCAACCAGCCAATTTTCTGTCCCGCAAAAATGAACAAACCAGTTTTGACAAAAAAAATTCGCAACCACTGATTTACTTATCTATGTGGATCATTATGAAACATCTCATTCATTCATTTCATTCTCTAGGTTTTAACACACGTCCACGCATATTACTAAGAGAGTACGCGAGTTTAAGCAGACAATGAATTAGCACGCTAACACAATAGCTGGATGACGAGAAATTGCAAAACACTTGCATAGGGACTACATACATGAGTGAATTCATGATGGAGTTAAAAAAAATTGAGAGAGACTGAGTAAAAAAATTCCCGCCAAAACTCTACGTATTAAAATACAATTTCGCAGGCAAAAAAATTGCCAAACAACAGAATAAATTTCAAGTTGAAGGTTTTTTTTTTGTATTTTTTCTGTTGTTTTTTTTTTCATGGTAAACAACCAAGTCCAAAATTTTAGCACGGCCGTCACAAATGTACGCGACTATTCTGCATTAACTGTTCAGGTGACCACTCATCAAAAGACACAGTGTCCAAGATACACACAAATGAAAGAAATCTTGAAAATTAAAACAAAAAACTACTGTTCCATGGGTGAAGTTCGCCGTAAATATAAAGAAAACAAATTGCTTGTTGTTGTTGACTGATTGTTGTGTAATATTTGTATTTTACTTTCGGCTAATCAGTCTCTTTTATGCGTTATGCGAAATAAACCAAAGTTTTAGTTTCCTCACTTCTCCCAACATTTCGCTGGTTTATTTCCAGCATCTTCAGGGGTATATATTTTATTTAATTTTTTAACCACTCAAAATAATATTTATAACATTATTTCCCGATTTTTTCTCTCGACTAAATTTACTCACAGTGGGGACATCTTAATTCTAATTAGTACTTTTACATTACGTCAATTATAGGGCAGGAATTAATAATTAGTTTAATTGGATAACTTGCATTTTTGGACATAGAACTAATGAAACTAAACGACAAAATAATCACAAATTGGTATAACAAAACAATAGCTTCAGGAAGAATGATTAATTACTTTATTAATCAAACAAATTTTCAGAAGATGAACACAATTAAAAATTTCGCTAATAAAGTATTCAGACTTCATTAGTATTCAGTATTCATTACAAAAATACTAACAAAAATCAATTATACAATTAAACTAATTAATAACATAATAGATTCAGAATTATTAAAAATTAAAAATAACACACAAAACCGACAAGAACCCAATGCAAATTCACGATTTATTACATTAAATTACATTCCAAATCTTACAGACACAAAATCAATAAAAACAATAACATTAAAATCGCATACAAAACAAACACAAAACTAAACCAACTATACACAAAAACAAAAACAACAATACCAAAAGAAAAAAGCAAGGAGTGGATGAAATCAAATGCAAAGGCAATGAAGAGCGTTAGCAGTGAGAAGAAATGAACATGTAAACGACATAAAAAAAAAAACAAAAACAGCACAGCCCTGTCACAACACGCCCTCACTAACAAACATACACCTGGTTTTGACAATTGCAGAATATTAGACACAGAAAATAGAGACAGGAAAAGAATAACAATGGAAAGCTTGAAAATACAAGAAAACAACCACTTGACAAACAGAAAAGAAGATACCGACAACATCAGTGCACTGTGCCACTGTTTTAAATAAAATTAATTAGTGCAATAATACGTAATTTATAAGTCTAAACAAACAAAAAATGTTTGACGTAATTCAAATGCCCTATAATTGACGTAATGTAAAAATACTAATTAGAATTAATGTCCCCACTGTGAATAAATTTAGTCGAGAGAAAAAAGCGGGAAATAATGTAATATATATCATTTCAGTGGTTAAAAAATTAAATAAAATATATACCCCTGAAAATGCTGGAAATAAACCAGCGAAACGTTGGGAAAAGTATGGAAACTAAAACTTTGTTTTATTTCGCATAGGGCATAAAAGAGACTGATTAGCGGAAAGTAAAATACAAATATAAAGAAAACAATAATTACAAATAATCAAAACAGCACATATGCATCCGTAACTTTAGCTTCTCCTACCAAACGTAAAGAAACAACAAAAAATATTGAAACCAACACAACAAACAACCTAGATACCAAACCTTCAACATCAAAATATAATCACACCACAAAACCAATCCTGATCACACCAGCAACTCAAACACAAACAGCAATAACAACCGAAACCCCTTCTAAATCAAAAAGCACAACTACTAAAATAAATTATAAAACACCATCATTGTAATTACATATCCCACGATCATTAGGCCTTTATTGGCTTCGGATTGTACATAAAGTGAATAAATAAATAAATAAATAAATAAAATCATTTAATACATATACTCATTAGGCCGGGTCGATTTGTGGGAAGGCAAAAAAATCGCCCATTGCTCAGTGAAAATCGTATTCTAGGGATCAAAATAAGAAACTTTGACGAAGGAACCATACCTCTAAAACGAATTCTGATGTCCCAACTTTTGACCTGTCTGTCTCACTTTGACCCATTTAGAGTGCCCCAATCGAGTCCAAATGTATGATTGACCCCCCTAACTTTGGAGGGCCGACTCACCCATGCCAGTGGCACACCCCTGGAACTCCCCTGTGGGGTTCCCCATATAAAAATTTAAAAAAATCGCCAGTTTTGGCACTTTACATGAAAAAATCAGCGAAATGCCTATGTTTTTTTTTCTTTTTGGAGTTTATTTTTCTCTTTAGAAATTTATTTAGTCAGAACATATGTAAATGAAAAAATGAATTTAACTTAGTAATAGAAAAGAAATTAAAAAAATTTATTAGAAATTAGCGTTTTTTACAACCCTTTTAAAACCAAGGCATCACTGTGATGCATTTGCATGTCGTAAACTTAGTTGTGTGGGTTTTTTATTCAACCCTTTTAAAAAATGAACGTATCACTGTGACACAATTGCTGGTGTGGGTTTTTAAGCCACCACAAGACACAGCAGGTAGAATTGAAATTACCATTTCATTCTTATTACCTCGTCTCGTAGACCATATATAACGCAACAGTTTTTGTGAATGCATTAAGTCGTTGTGAAGAACTCAAAGTGTGAAGTGCTAATTTCAGATAAAAAAATATTTAAAAAAAATAATAAGTGAAGTGACCATTCCAAATCAAAAAGTTTACAATGAATCCACCATCCTCTACATCACAAGATGAAGCAACAACAACATCAACAACTATCGAAAACCCAATGAGTCATATACCCAAGCATGATGTTACTGTTTTTGATGTGTCTACTGATTTGACTGATCTTAATTTACCAACCCATCTGGATATCTTGAGATATTATTTTTACTTAAGCGAACGTGCTAAAACAGAACAAAAAAAAGTTTCCTATAAATTATTCACTATTCAAATACAAGATAAGTTGATTGGAATTTGGGAAAAACTTGGTATGGAAATAATGCTGAAAAAAAGTGTATGTAATAAATTGAATAGATTGCTTGACAAATATCAAGACCAAATCAAGAGAAGAAACAAAACCCAACAATTTACATAGTATGTATAATCTCTGGAAACAATTTTTTACATTGGAACATGTAAATGCGATGTGAAGGCAGCTCCATGTGCATGCTGCTTGGTTCCCGAACGCCTCAAAGAGTTTATGCACGATCAACATAATCAGAGAAGACTAACAATGGATGCATTTGTGATGGAAATTGAAGAGCAAGGAGCAACGTGTATGTCATCAATGCCAACATACCATGATCCCGATGATTCAACATACGCACCGCCACCGGTTCAAGAAGATATGGATAGAAACACAAGTTCACAATACACAGAGAGATACGATTGTTTTAACTTTGCCTTGGTATGTGACAGATTTGGTGTGCCTGATAGAGTAGCATCAGAATTGGGAACCGCTCTTTTTCAAGATTTTAAAATTAAAGATAAAGGAAACCTCTCATCATGGATAAATCGAAAGTTCGCAGAGAAAAAGAGAAATGCAGACAAGAAGTGCTTCGCAAACGGTTAGATGATACCAATTTGTTAGCGTTTTCATTCGGTGGCAGAAAAGATGATACTTTAACGATAGATAAAATTGATGAGAAGTATCATACTAGGATGGTAAAAGAACCTCATCTTGTTATTTTGAGAGAACCCAATTCTGAATTGATTGGTTACGTAAGACTGGAACATGAAACCGCTGAATACAAAACAACCAAATTAAATGATTTTATCAACGATAAAAATGTATCACTGGATGCATTAATTGGAATATGCACTGACGGTGAGCCAACAAACACTGGCCCACACGGTGGAATTATACGACGATTCGCATTGCTGTTAAAAAGACCATTGCATTGGTTCGTTTGCCTTCTACACTTCAACGAACTTTCGTTTCGGCATTTGTTTGAAGCTGTGGATAAATCAACCAGCACTGGATCGAGATCGGCAACCGGAAAACTGAGCCGTCAAATCGAAACTTGTGAAACTCTTCCGGTAAGTTATTGCTATCACTCATTTATTGTAATTGTCAACCATTTTCAACATATTTTCAGGTGGTGGACGGCTTCCAGAAAATTGAGTTGCAAAATATGCCCCCTGCTCCAGAAAAAATTGAATTTTCCACCGATTCGAAGTACTTATACGACATGGCCCATGCAATTTCTAGAGGCGTGGTTTCGGTGGATCTGGCTAACATCAAACCAGGGAAAATTGTACATTCTCGGTGGCTCACCAAGGCTTCTAGATAAGTACGATTATGTGTGACAACGGAAAATCCAGATGCAAATTTAAGAATTCTGGTTGAACTCATAATTAAATTTTATGTGCCAATGTACTTCAATATCAAGTATTACAGCTCTGTCGTGTACGGCAGTGCATTATTTTTCAAGTTCATTGGTTGGTCACGATTTTTAGAACCTCGTTTACGCAAAGTTGTCAATCAAGTAATTAAAGATAATTCATATTATGCGCATTCGGAAAATATCTTGTTATCAATGTTGTTTGATGATAGCAAAGAAAAGCGCGACTGTGCTATCAAGAAAATTCTACGCAATCGAACCGATGTTGACGACCCAACGCAACTTAGAGCTTATAAAAAACCAGATATAAACTTTAATTGCACAAGTTACACGGAAATGATCAATATGAATGACATAAATAACGTATTTGAACCACCATTCACGCGAAGCATTCCGTACGATACATTGAAAGAATATTTAAATCAAGATGATCCACCGTTTAATGATCCAAAAATTCCATCACACATACAAGGAACGGAACGACATGTTCAATTGCTAGCTCGCGTTTCCAAACGGGTTATACTGGAAAATGTAGAGGCTGTTATGGCGACGACATTAGAGAGCCGTTCGAAATTGCCCAGACTTGAAAGTAAAAAAGACTTCAAACAATAATTTTTTTTAGTTTCTTTTCTATAACTAACACTAATTAATTTTTTCATTTACATATATTCTGCCTAAATAATTTTCTTAAGAGAAAAAATAAATATTATTATAAATAAATAAATAAAAATAAAGAAAAAAACATAGGCATTTCGCTGATTTTTTCATGTAAAGTGCCAAAACTGGCGATTTTTTGAAATGTTTGTATGGGGAACCCCCCAGGGGAGTTCCAGGGGGTGTGCCACTGGCATGGATGGGTCGTGCCTCCAAAGTTAGTGGGGGTCGGTCATACATTTGGACTCAATTGGGGCACTCTAAATGGGTCAAAGTGAGACAGACAGACAGACAGACAGGTCAAAAGTTGGGACATCAGAATTCGTTTTAGGGGTATGGTTCCTTCGGCAAAGTTTCTTATTTTGATCCCTAGAATACGATTTTCACTGAGCAATGGGCGATTTTTAAATCGATCCGCCCTAATACTCATATTACTAAAAAACATCTAAAACGAAAAACACTGACAACTCTGAAAAAACTTCTTCCGGAATGACTTCAACTTCTCCGATCTCATCTATAACACAATCTATAATCAACGAGAATAAATATTTTATACCATTGGAATCTATCGATGAGGCAACAATGGATCTTTCACCGTAGTCACCTTAAATCTCTACACACCCTTCTCCAAATCCAATTCTAATAAGTGGTCTGAATACGCAAATGATGCCAATTTTCCACCTTTATTTAATTCATCTAAAAACATACAAATCATATTAAACCCTAGTAATAGACAAGACAAAGACGCTTTTCAAATGGAGGAATCAATTACAATGTTAGAACTTGACAACTGCCTAAAGAAAGTTAAGGGGACTTCTCCAGGATTTGATCGTATTTCCTATCAAACGATTAAGCCTCTCACACAAAACTGTAAATCAAAATTGCTGGATTTGTACAATACAATATTCAGAAATGGTAGCATACCCCACTCATGGAAACTAGCAATAATAGTACCTATACCTAAGAATAAATCTTCTTTTGTTGGTGACTAAAGTCATCGAAAAAATAATAGCTGCAAGACGCATATTTTATGGACAACAAAGGTTGTGATGATGCGCTCCTACACATGGACTATTATATTTCAAATGCGCTATCAGCTAGAAACCATGTAACGGCTCTATCAAGAGACTTTGAAAAAGCATTTGGTAGAATTGGTTCACATGTAATTTTTAATATTTAAAAATCCTGGTCAATAGGACATAAAATATTTAATTTTGTTAAATCTTTTCTAGCACACACGCTTCAAAGTGAAAATCAACGGCCAACTCTCTAAAACTTTCCCTCAAAAAAAATGGAATCCCTCAGGGATCACCACTCTCAGTAGTGCTATTCCAGATAGCCTTTAACGAAATCAGTCCATTGTAAACAATACTCGACTGGTGAATCACTGTTTGTGCGCAGATGATTTATATATATTCTGTGAAAGAAATGACAACAATGAAACAACAAATATCCTGAAATCATTAATTGGACCGAGTACTCTGGAGCCAAAATTTTTTTGCAATAAAGTAAGAAACTGCATATATGCAGAAAGCAAAACTGCGACTCAACAACCACATTATCAAAACGGATGGCTTAGAAATTCAAAACGTAAACAAATTAAAAATACTTGGTGTAATTTTTTCAAACAAATACAGCTGGAGGGATCATTGCTTGAATGCTAAGGGTATCGACTCGTGTGTTGACCCGGATGAACTAAAAGGATTTAAAGTAAAAACAGTATCAAATATTCGAAACCGCGAAAATATCCCACAACCTCTTTTCCGTGTGGAATTTCAACCCGTCGACATTCAATTAAAAAAAACCAAGTGCACCCTATCTACAACGTAAGATACCAGTTACATAGGAAAATTACTGTTGAACAACCGCATAAGAGGAAAGGACCGGTTCAGTGTTTGAACTGCCAGGAGTTCGGGCATACAAGGGCATACTGCTAGCTTCCACCAGTATGTGTTGTGTGTGGTGAACTACACAATACCAGTGAGTGTGACAAGTCAAAAAATGATGAAAAGATAAAAAAAATGTAGCAATTGCGGTAAAAATCACACAGCTAACTACCGGGGGTACCCAGTTTATTCAGCAATTTATAACGAAATGAAAATTAAAAAATATGTCTCACCCGTACATGTAACTACCAACGCGCAATCATACGCTAACATAGCGGCCTCCCGAAACCAACCACAGAATCCAGTTCATTCGCAGCATTTTGAATCATACTCAAATGTGCTACGCTCTCAAAGTCAGCCTCCCAATGTTTCAAATCCACGAAACGATCCCTCGAATCAAAACACAAGTAAATTGGAAACAACACTGGACACACTTGTTCAAACAATAAATAATTTTACTACCGCTATGAATAGCATGATGCAGGAGATGATGAAGATGCAATCTGTGATATTACAAGCTTTGTTAAATAAACCATGAACTGCTTAAAAATATGTTACTGGAACGCAAACGGCTTAAGCCAAAATAAAGAAGAACTCGCCTATTTCCTAAAAGACAAGCAAATTGATATATTGCTTGTCTCTGAAACTCATTTGACTTCTAGGAGTCAATTCTCATTGTGTGGATATATTTTATATGATGCAAAAGATCCAAGAGGCAGAGCATGTGGTGGCTCAGCCATTCTTATTAAATCTCGACTGAGGTATCATCTAATGTGTGATCATTGTGAAGATTATCTTCAAGCTACTACAATCTGCTTTGAGGAATTTGATAACAATTTAGTTGTCTCATCATTATATTCTCCACCAAGATTTTCTATAATGGAAAGTCAATACAAAATATTTTTTGAATCACTTGGCCCCCGTTTAATTGCTGCTGGCGATTACAATGCCAAGCATACATTCTGGGGTCACGTTTAATCTCCCCGAAAGGCCGTGTCTTGTTTGGCACAATTTCTAATATGGGCCTAGGTATTATCTCAAGGGGAGAACCAACCTAATGGCCGACCGATAGACAAAAGATTCCCGATCTAATCGATTTTGGAGTAACGAAGAACATTGCGAGATAACTTATAAATGCTGAATCCTCATTGGAACTCTCAACAGATCACACACCAGTTATTGTTACTATTTCTAACCCCCCGAGAAATTGTGCCCCCGAATGGTAATTTAGCGCCAGCAAGTATTATAGATTTGTTAAAGTATAGAAAGTTTCTCAGTACCCATTGTACGAATAGGTTACCACTAAGAACACCAGATGATATTGACCTGACTATTGTTAACTTTGAATAAAACCGACACAGAGGGCAGTATAGAACTGGTTCGGTAGATGTCGAGCGGCTATTAAATGAGAAAAGAAGAATTCGAAGAGAGTGGCAACTGTACAGATCTCCTCAACTTAAGCAACAATTGAAAGCATGTACATCAAATTTAAGAAAGTTGCTTGAAACCCAAAGACATGATAAATTAAACAGATGTCTCGAAAAATTAGATCCGACTTCAAGAACGGATTACTCGTTATGGCGAGTAACTGAGCAAGTCCATAGGTTAGTTAGCACTATAAGAAAAGCCTTTGAAGAAAAAAATTACTGCTCTGCTCTCTTTATTGACGTTTTTCAAGCTTTCGATAAGGTTTGGCACGAGGGTCTACTCTATAAAATTAAAACGTTGCTGCCCCCCAACGTTCATAAACTAATGGAAAGCTATATAATTAATAGGAAATTCTCAATAAAGGAGAGCAACTTTACAAGCCCCCCTCATGATATAAAAGCTGGTGTTCCACAGAGCAGTATTCTGGGTCCGCTCCTATACATCCTTTATACAGCGGACATGCCAACTAATGAAAACACGATTACTTCAACCTTTGCAGATGACACGGCAATTTCGAGTATTCATGGGGACCCCTCAACAGCATATACACTTTTTCAACGACATGTTTTTCAATTGGAGTACTGGTTACACAGGTGGAAAATAAGAATAAATGAACAAAAATGTATCCACGTTACTTTTACGCTCAGAAGAGAAACATGCTCTCAAATCCGAATAAACAATCAGCAAATACCGCAACATTCTGATTTAAAATATATGTAAAATATGGAGCAAACACATAGAATCAAAATTAACACAAATAATATTAAAATTAGTTCAACTTTCATGGTTAATTGGCAGAAATTCAAAGCTAAGTCTTGATTGCAAGTTATTGGTATATAATTCAATCATGAAACCCTTTGGTGCTACGGTATACAGTTATGGGGAACCGCTTCAGCTTCTAATATAGAGAAGATACAAAGATGCCAAAATAAGATCCTAAAGTTGAATACGCGCGCCCCATGGTATGTGAGAAACTCACAATTGCATAGAGAATTAAAAGTACCCCTAGTTAAAGTCGAAATTATGAAAAACTGTTGAAGCTACTTAAACAAACTAGAAACTCACCCGAAACTGTTCGCACGGGACCTTCTCAACAATCACATCCACCAACGCCGAAGAACGAGAGAGACTGCAGATCTTATAATAAATACTTAAGGTTATCTAGGCCAATGAATATTTATTTATTTCGAATTTATGTAGAAACATTAAATTTTTCTGGCAGTGGCCGGATTTAATAAGTTAAGTATTAGTTCTAAGATTTTAATAATTATTGTTAGTTCACTATGTGAAGATCCAATAAATTAATGCACAAGAAAAAAAAAGAAAATTGCTTGCATCTCATAAACTATCATTACTAGAGTAAACGTAATACGATATTTGTGAAGAAAAAGCTTCGTCCATATTAATACACTGACATCTCACTAAAACAATCGTACTAAGTAAAATTGACTACGGTCTGCCTCTATACGGAAATAGCCCTAAACCAACCCTTAACATTATAAAACCTACCCAATATCAAGCTGCTAGATTTTGTGTCTACGCGTACAGAACTACACCTATAGCCAACATACTCCGTGAAGCAGGGCTTCCGTCCATAGATGAAAGAATATTCAAAATAAAATCCAGAATCTTGCCGAAACTTATTTTCAGTACAAGCGCTATAATTGATAAAGACATTAAATCTTCCATATAAGCCAAGAGACCTAAGCGTATCAAGTCTGCGATATCCGAAGCTCTGGCGTTAGCCTCAGAATTTAACGTCCCCTTAACTCCATGCAAAAAAACAGTAAATAAACCTCCTTGGAAAATTAACAACTGCTGCATTGATTTGTCACTATCCAAGTTCAAAAAGGACACCACTCCAAACGAATTTTTCTTAAACACTTTATCTGAACAAAAAAACGAACTAAAAAACAGAGGTTGGTGTTTTATATATACTGACGGCACCAAATCCGAATGCAATATTCCAGCTTATGCAGTATTCAACGAAGAAGGCAAACATTTCGCCCTAGGTACACTACGCGAGTACTCTTCAGTCTTCACAGCAGAATCGTGTGCAATTTATCGAGCTATCCTCGAGTTACTTTACTTAAGAAAAAACGTTTGTGTCTTTTGAATGTTGTTTAATTACTAACTTTATTTTTGAATTTACAGTTTAATATAAAACATGAAAATGTACAAAAATTGATGAGTTAATAAATTGAAAATAATTATAAAAAAAAAAAAATGCATACAATAATAAAAACAGCATTCAACTTCAATTTATAGGTGTTACAAAATATGTTAAAGTGTGCACTAATAAAGAGTAAAACAGAATTCTAAATAACAGCACATTTAGGTTTGTGTGGATGTAAGTAGTGGATTGGACAGGAAGTAAGTATTAATTGGTTTATGCAAAAACAATGGTTTTGCTTACTTTAATAATTTATAATTAAATGGAAAAAATATTTATTAAATTGTGTTTAAAACCACGTGAACTTATGTAAAAGAAACACGTCTTTTAATTTAGAGTAGTTGTAAGATACTTATTATTTATTTCTACATACAAAAATCTTATAACTAATCTAGAACTAATTTCTTATCTTCTTGTGTGACCTTCTCAGTATGTGGGAATCTCGTATCTTCTTTTGAAACTTCTTTAATGTACGGGAAATACGCATTTCCTACCCGTTGTCCTTTTATGACGCTGTTTTAGTGAGTGTCTGCCTAAACCATACAACCTAAGTACACACAGAAGATAAGTGTTTTTTCCATATGTCAATTTATTACATTACATACTAAAATTCATGTTCATATTTGAACATTCTGCTGGGGAGCATTTAACCTAATATCTACAACTTTCTTTTTATTTTCACATTTTCTCTTAATTAAAATAATGCATAAAATAATAATAACAATTAAAATTAACGTTAAAGATAAGTGCCCGCTAAGATGATGCCAGTTTAACGTATTGAGCGCTATGTGTTGTGATTTATGCGAGTTAGCGACGCTCATGCATAAACATGTTAATAAACATATACATGTTGTTTCCCTAATATTCTTTTAAGACAACAAGTAAATTTCCATAGATGATAAGAGGGTAATTAGTAACTAGACATATCATAAACAACAATTTATGTAAACACACTTAAACAACCCTAATTAAATATTGTATCTAAACTACTGAGCAAAGGAATAAGATAAAAAGGATCATAAAATATCATAAATATACAAATATTGTTAAAAATCATAAAATATCATAAATATTGTAAGCATATGTACAAAACATGTTCTTTATCTCTTTGTTCCAAAATATCCATTAAGACAAAGGAAATATTATTTGTAACAAATTAGTATTTAAAAAGATATTTTTTGGAATTTGAGAGTTAGTTAAGATTTAGCATAAGGACTGAACAGAACTTATTTTAAGAAAATATAAATAAAAATAAAAGTCACGTAGCCGACCAAAAAATTATATTTTTTATTTAACGTGAAAACGTAGAATTTAATTGGCGATCCTGCCAGGAGCAACATATACTTTGTTGTTTCAGCGAGACGGACCATCGGAATCCTTGTCGCAGCAAGGACATATAAATCTTCATAGAAGAAAAAATAAATAATTCTCCATAGAAGAGGATATAATTTAAACAAAGTACTCAGTAAAAATCTACATATGTGAATATTTTTTTTTTAATAAGGTCGTGCATAGATGTCAAAAAGAAGATATATATTTTTTATAAATTACGCCGCTTAGAGCATACAGAAGAAACGACTATGTCAAATAACGTAGAAATCGAAATGCTTACACAGCAAATGGCGGCATTACAAGCCATGATGCAGACAATGATACAGCAACATACAACTGAAGTTAATGCACTGAGACATCAAATACAACAGGTAGGAGTAAACCCTCTTATAAACCAACCTCGACCCGCATCACTGGAAGCAATAGAAATAAGAATTACAAACCCCAATGAAGTCAAGTTAGAAGTTTTTAAATCACTCCCTATATTTGATGGTGAAATCACAAACTACCGAGTATGGAGAGAGAATACATCTCGTATGATGGATAGCATAGAGCCTCTCAAGGGCACAAGTATCTATTCACAAGCATTACAAATAGTCAAGACAAAAATACAAGGAGCAGCAGCGCAGGTCTTGGCAAATCATGGCACTATATTCAATTTTGATGCCATTAGAAATAGACTCGACTACACCTATGCAGATACACGTCCCCTGTACGTTTTGCAGGAGGAAATGAAAAGGTGTTATCAGGGAAGAAAAACCCTAGAAGAATTCCATGATGAAATAAATAAAGGCTTGAGCCTGATAATTTCAAAAATATCTATGTCCGGATATGGACAAGAAGCCGTAAGTGCAATGACAGATCAAGCCAAACAAGATTCCGTCAGAGTATTTATAACGGGAGTTAACAATACGTTTGTACAATCCACGTTATATGCAAACGCTCCAGAAAATTTAGAGCATGCATACACTATTGCACGCACCATTGAGCATGACAGTAGACACCAGAACTTGAAGCTGTCATATGAATCTAAACATCCGCAGAAGACGCACGAAGCACAGAGACAACAATTCCAGTCAACTCAGAAGTATCCACCATGGCAACAATTTTCCCAATAACAGTTTTTCCAACAACCACGGCAACAGTTCTCAATAAAACAACATTTCAACAAATTCCAACCACGACCAGAGCCCACGGATGTAAGTTCCGGCAACACAATCCAGCGACAACCCACATATGCAACAATCAACCATGGAAACGACAACGTGAGCCCAGCGGAAATTTCCAACAGAACAAACTAATGAGAAATAACAACATCACCACTGAAGATGATACTAGCAGCATCATTGTAGAACCAGGTACTGTAAATAAACTAGTTGTTAAGAATCTATAACTAAAAAACGGGTTGCCCCACATAACCATGATCGATGAAAACAAAATATCATATGATGTATTAATGGACACCGGAGCAACCCATAATTACATTAAAAAGTCATTAAAATTAAATTATCCACAAAAAATACAACCTATGCAAGTCATTTCAATGCATGGAACGTCACTAGTTAATACCAAACAAACACTAAAATTTCTCGGCAGGAACATAGATTTCTTCGAGTTAGATAACATGGAAAAAACTGATTTGATATTAGGATGGAAGGGAGTAAATATGCTAAACGCAACAATAGATAGTAGAAACATGACATTTACAATAAATAGAACTGAAGAAATTAGTAATATAAACTATACCATAGGTAATGAATTATATAAAGAAGATATAGATAAGTTGATGAAGGATAACAATGACATAGGACCATTACCCTTCACTACAACGATTGAAGCCACGATTAGGACAAAAACAGACGAACCCATTTGGACGAAGCAGTACCCATACCCCATAGCGGATAACGACTTCGTAAACAATGAAATTAGAAAGTTATTACAAGATGGTATAATCCAACGAAGTAATAGCCCATATAATTCACCCATTTGGACTGTTCCAAAAAAAGGCGTAGTTCGTCTACAGGTCGACCAAAACGTCGTATGGTCGTTGATTTTCAAAAATTAAATTCAAATACGATAACAGACAGATATATTATTCCTGACGTAAACATGACTATACAGAACTTAGGAAAAGCCAAATATTTTACAACTTTAGATTTAGAATCAGGATTCCATCAGGTTAAAATTAAGGAAGAAGATAGAGAAAAAACTGCATTCTGTGTAAATGGTGGCAAGTACGAATTTGTGCGTATGCCGTTTGGACTAAAAAATGCTCCTTTAATATTTCAAAGATGTGTTGATGATATCCTGAGGGAGTATATTGGCAAGTTCGCATACGTCTACATTGATGATGTACTAATATATTCTTCAACACCAGAAGAACATATGAAACATATCAAACGAAAAATCAAAGTTTTTTCAAACAGAGGTCGAATACTTAGGTCACATTATCAAACATAACAGAATTTCGACAAATCCAGAAAAAGTAGAAACAATTGAAAAATATCCTTTACCAGAAACACTCAAAGACTTGAGAGGATTTTTGGGTATGACAGGTTATTATAGAAAATTTATACAAGGATACGCCAGCATAGCTAAGCCCCTTACAGTTCACTTACAAGGAGACAACGGACAGATAGGAAAAAATAAAAGTGCTACAACAAAAATCAATTTAGACGAAGCTGCTATACAAGCATTTAGAAAATTAAAAATATGTTTAAAAGAACAGGTTGAACTCTTCCAACCGAATTATGATAAACCATTTGAACTAACTACTGATGCATCCAACATAGCTATTGGAGCCGTACTTAGCCAAACAAAAAAACCAATATTTTCCCTTAGCAGAACATTAAGTAAAACGGAAGAAAATTATAGCACAAATAAGAAAGAATTACTAGCAATAATTTGAGCATTACAGAAACTTAGGAATTACATATACGGAACAACTGACCTCACTATCTACACAGATCATCAGTCACTAACTCACTCCATATCAGAAAAAAACCCAAACCCAAAACTAAAGCGATGGAAGGCCATAATAGAGGATTTTGGAGCAAAATTAGTATATAAGCCAGGACATCAAAATGTGATAGCTGACGCCTTGTCAAGACAACACATAAACACGTCATCCATCGATACGGTACACTCAGTTGAAAGTTCGTTTTCAGAAACTATCAAACAGGTAAAACAACCACTAAATGCGTACAGCATTCAAGTCGAGCTTGTACCAAATAATAAAATAAATGAAACACGAACTCGTACGATATTTAAAAATAGAGTTAGACACACGATAAATTTTACGAATGAACAAAACCTTATACTTGAATTGAGAAAAATACTACAACAAAATAAGACGACCGCATTATATACCACAAGAGAAAAAATCTATGCACTAAGCCCTATTATAACAAACACTTTCAATGGTATAAACATTGTATAAGTTAACACGAGAAACATTTAAAATAACAAAATAAAAAAGAAATTCACACGTTCACAAAGCTGACGTCGCGTCTGCGATATTTGAGACACATTCCGCAACGCAGCTGGTTCACATGCTGACACAACGTCTGCGACGTACACGAGCAAGCCGATTAAGGTGGTGTGAGATTGAAAGTAAGCAAAAACCTGCGCTTATTAATTAGGGTAATTTAAGTTTAAACTTTACTCTGTATTTTATCGTGAAACAATAAAGACGTTGTGTGTTCTAACAAAACACACAACAATAATTTTTTTAAAAGAAAAATATAACGTTTTCTTAATTGGCGCCCGAGCAGGGACCCTGAAAGGTCCTCACGGTAAAATTCGAGTCAAGCCTTGTCAGGCCCCTCAGTAATCCTAAAAAGGATAAAACGGATTGTGCGTTATGCCAAAGCCTGATAAGCTCGCGTAAAGTGACATTCGCGAAAATAAATACTAGAAAAGTTAAGTGAATAAAAATAAAAATAATTGTAGCTGAATAAAAATTAATAAAATAATCAAGATTTGAAAGGACATTTGCCAAAATCAATAAATGTTTGTGAAACTAAAGAAAAATAAGTGTAACTGAATAAAATTTATTTTAAGAATTAAAACTAATAAAATAATCAATATCTAAAATGACCAAATGTTTGTGAAACTAAAGTAAAAATAATTGTAGCCGAATAAAATTTATTTTAAGAACAAAAAAATAATAAAATAATCAATATTTAAAGTGACTTTTGCAAAAATCAAGTGAACGGAAGTTCCAACTAAAATAAAAACAAGTAAATAATCTGAATAAAGTTATCTAAACCAGAAAATAATTAATATTTTAGACTCAAAGTGACATTTGCAAAACTAAGTGAATAAAAGTTTAAATTAATACTAAAGAAACAATACAAGAAAAAAACCTAGTAAAACTAAAGAAACTATTTGAGAGAAAAAGTGTTAGAATCTTATGTGAAAAAGATTTTAAATAAAAAATAGAAAAAAATTAATTAATTTGAAAATAATAATATAATTTAGACAGTCGCAAATAAAAGAAAAAAAATTCGAACTTAATAAAACTAATTAAAATTTAATACAAAGATCAAGTCGAAAATAAACCAACACAAGAAAGACAAAGAAGTAAACTATTCAAATTTTAAAGCTAAAAAAGAAACAAATTACATCTAATAATATAATTACATCGAAAGGAGTCTTCAACAATCATCATCCCTTCAATTATCAAGACGTCCACCCATCATCAAGTTCCAGTAAATTACCTGATTCTTGCGATGCTGCTAATAATGTAAGACATTTATTTATAACTTTTTTTATTACACAATATTTTATTTTTTGTAAAATAAGTAATTATTTTAAAATTTTATATTTGACATTAATATTTCAGTAGTGGTTGACAGAATCAAAGAAAATAACGTTTGTAAATCTCATTAAAAAATTAAATATTCAGTGTAAAAGAAAATTCATATTCCAAATTTCTCTATAAGAACAAAAAGAAAGAAAAATGCCAGACGATACTTTGAACGAATTGACAGAAAAATTTAGTCGGTCCTTGAACATGGGCAGTCCTTCGGCTAATATTGTTACGGGATTGAATGAAGTCCAAATGGAACAGATTAGAGAGTTAATAAGAGGAACAATAAACCCTTCTCAAGATATTTTTTCAGATGATGGAGTAGATCAACCAATATGTACCATAACTACAAAATTAGAGGAATTAGATAAAGTTCCGGATGTTGTTAGGTCCTTGCGGGAATTCTCAGGGAAACCAGGAGAATTCAATTCATGGAGAAAATCGGTTGATAGGGTCTTAGAACTTTATCAAACTTTGAAAGGAACTGCGCGATATTACACAATATTGCACACAATTCGTACTAAAATCATCGGCGATGCCGATATTGCCTTAGAATCTTATCGAACACCATTAGATTGGATTAAGATAAGAAAGTGCCTAATGATGCACTACTCAGACAAACGTGACATAGGCACTCTAGAATACCAAATGACATCTCTTTGTCAGGGAAGCAAATCAATATCTGAATTTTATCAAAGTGTGTACCAACACTTGTCTTTAATCCTAGACAAAGTTTCTTGCTTGGAATTAAACGAGGGAAGTCTCCGAACTATGACAAATACGTATAGGGAAAAGGCATTGGATACCTTTGTACGGGGACTCAATGGCGATCTACCTAGATTATTAAGTGTAAGGGAACCAACGTCCCTGCCGCAGGCTCTTCACATTTGCCTGAAACTAGATAATATGTCTTTTAGAAGGGACTACGCGCACAATCGCATAACAAGAAGCGAAACGCGCAAGGATAACCTTATACAAACTTTACCTCAGTACAGACCGAACTTCTACCCTGAATTAGCCCATATTGGTGGAGTGGGTAATAATAGACCTACCTTACCAAATTTTAGGTTTCATCAGGGGGCAGGATTCAACCAGAATCTACAAAATAGACAATATTACAGCGGTCAAAATTATCAAAATAATTACCAGAAAATCCCATCGAATGTCCAAAGAAGTTTCGAACGTCCTCAATATCAAGGACAACGACAAAACCACCACAACAACCAACAAAAACCAGAACCAATGGACATAGACCGTTCTATGCAAGTAACACCCCAACGTAATCTGCCATTTAAGAGACCAGCAGAAAACTCAATTCAAACTCCCATGAACAAGATACAAAGAAATTTTCATTTAAATACCGAATATTGGCCGAACAATAATTTAGAAGAGGCTAATAATTATTCATACGGAGGACTTGAAATCGATGAACCAGAGGAAGCGTACGGATACACCGAAGAATATTTCGAACAATTGCCAGAAGAATTTATAACAAATGAAACCCAAGAGAATCAACAAAGCGATATCCAACTTGCTGTAAATTTTTTAGATTAAATTGTTCCTCGTTACCTTATTTTGAGACAAGAACGAGGGACGGACAAATATTGACATTTTTATTAGACACAGGAAGTAATAAGAACTACATTAAACCAGATTTAGTAAAAAACCCCAGACACAATAAAGAAATATTCGGTGCGAAATCAGTAGGTGGCGACATACAAATTACTCAACATACATTAGTAGACCTTTTCGGAATTGACAACGCCCCAATCAAATTCTACTTATTGCCTGGATTAATCTCGTTTGATGGAATTTTAGGGAATGACAGTTTGAAAGAAATTTCAGCAGTTATTCATACAGCCGAAAACTATTTCACAATTAGAGGAGGTAAAAAGATACCTATTAAACAACGTTTGTCACAAAACGTAAATAACCTCGAATTAAGAATACAACACCTACCCAGTCACCAAAAGGTGTCATTAGAAAATCTCATAAAACAACATCGTTGCCTTTTTGCAGACCCTGATGAGAAATTGACATATACCACTACAGTAATTGGTGACATCCGCACAGTCAATAATTCACCAATATACGCTAGAAGTTACCCTTACCCAATGGCCTTAAAAGATATTGTAGAAAAAGAAATCGATCGTCTCCTTTGTGATGGCATTATAAGACCATCACGGTCTCCATATAATTCACCCATATGGGTCGTACCCAAAAAGGAAGATTTTTCAGGACAGAAAAAATACAGATTAGTTGTCGATTTTAGACGATTAAACGCAGTAACTGTGGCCGATAGGTACCCCATTCCGGAAATTAATGACGTTCTATCCAACTTAGGTGGGAATCAATACTTTACAGTGTTAGATCTTAAGAGCGGCTTTCATCAGATAACATTAAGAGAAGAGGATAGGGAAAAAACAGCCTTTTCAGTAAACAACGGAAAATATGAATATACCAGGTTACCGTTTGGGCTGAAAAATGCTCCATCAATATTTCAAAGAGCACTCGACGATATTTTGAGAGAATTTATTGGGAAGATATGTTACGTATATGTGGACGACATCATAATTTTCAGTAAGGATGAGAAATCTCATCTGGAACATGTGGGAACAATATTTAGGACACTAGAATTAGCTAATATGAAAGTTCAACTAGACAAATGCGAATTTTTCAAACATGAGGTTGAATTTTTAGGCTTCGTGGTATCAAAGGAAGGTATAATGACAAATCCCAAAAAAGTCGATTCAATTTTGAAATTTTGCTATCCAAAAACACTAAAAGAACTTCGGTCATTTCTCGGACTCTCCGGGTACTATAGAAGGTTTATTAGGGGTTATGCAGATATTGCAAAACCATTGACGGCGCTTCTGAGAGGATCGGACGGACGAATTTCAAAATCTATATCAAGTCAGACGAAAATAGAATTGGATACTTCATCCAAGAATGCATTCGATCAATTGAAAAACGCATTGGCTTCACGTGAAGTTTTGTTATCATATCCCAATTTCGAAAAAGATTTTCAATTGACTACAGACGCTTCCAACTTTGCAATTGGTGCAGTGTTAAGTCAAGAAGAAAAACCAATTGCATTTATTTCCAGAACATTGAACAAAACAGAGGAGAACTATGCAACTAATGAAAGAGAGATGTTAGCCATTATATGGGCACTGAATTCTCTAAGAAATTATTTGTATGGTTCCAAAAAAGTGGTGATCTATACGGATCACCAACCCTTGACATACGCCCTCAGCAATAATAATAATAATTCAAAAATGAAAAGGTGGAAATGTATTTTGGAAGAGTATAACTACGAGTTGAAGTATAAACCTGGACGAACAAATGTAGTTGCTGATGCTCTATCCAGAGTCCCTATAGGATTAAATCCTATAAATGCTCAAATAAACTCTTTGACCCCCACCGAACACAGCGCAGAAAGTTCGTCAGAACATTTAATACACAGCGTAGAAATTCCAATAAATGTTTTCAAAAATCAGTTATTTATAAATGTGGACAACACATCATCGTACCAATTTCAAATTGTATTTCCCGGAGTACATAGACACATTATTAAAGAACCCCAATACGATGAACAAATCCTAGTGAACATTCTAAGAAAATATCTGAATCCGTCTGTCATTAACGGAATAAAAACCCCAGAATGGATAATGGGAAAAATCCAATTATTTTATCCCAATCATTTCGCAAATTACAAATGCCGCTTTACACAGTCGACCGTTGAAGATATAACATCTGAGAACGATCAAGAAAATCTGATAATAGAAACACACAATAGGGCTCATCGAAATGATAGAGAAAATAAAAAGCAAATGTTGGAAAAATATTATTTCCCTGGCATGTCAGGTAAAATAAAAAGAATTATAAAATTATGTTCTATATGTAAAAAAGGAAAATATGAGAGACACCCAAATAACCCAGAATTACGCGAAACTCCCATACCAACATATCCAGGGCATATTGTCCATATCGACATTTTTTCGACCGATAAAAAACTCATTTTAACATCAATTGATAAATTTTCTAAGTACGCAAAAGTAAAATTATTAAACGGAAGATCTATAGAACATGTCCGAAAACCCCTTAGGGAAATTTTGTTTTCATATGGAGTGCCAAAGTACGTGGTTATGGACAACGAACCCTCCTTAAACTCCGCATCCATACAATTCATGATGAAAGATGATCTAAAAATTGATGTATTTACCACCCCGTCATACAAGAGCGAAATAAATGGTCAAATAGAAAGATTCCACTCCACTTTAGCGGAAATCATGAGATGCCTGAAAAATGACGGAACATCCAAAGATTTTGAAGAATTGCTGGAAAGATCGGTGAATGAATATAATCACACGTTCCATTCGACGACTAATAAGAAACCAGTTGACTTGTATTTTGGGCGAACAATTGATTTTTCTCCCCAAGACTATGAGACGACAAGACTATCCAACGTTGAGAGACTGAAACGAAAACAGGAAAAAGACTTAAGTTATCATAACAAAAATAAAAAACCTACAAAGGAATATGTGCCCGGTCAGTTGATTTACGTAAAAACTAATAAAAGGTTGGGTACAAAGTTGAGTAATCGCTTTAAAGAAGAGATTGTTAGGGAAAATAGAGGGACAACCGTAGTTACCGAAAGCGGCCGTGTTATCCACAAAGGTCATATTAGAAATTGACGAAATATTTCTTTACTTTTATTTTATTTTTTTTTACAGATTATTAATAAACAGCGCGTTAGCAGATTTCAACATTCTAGACTACTCCAACTCTAGATTGATAACCATTCAGAATGGTATTGCAAGGAGACAGAATGGCACATTTAAAGTTATACACTCAATCAATCTCGAACAATATCAAGCCTTATCAGAAGAACTTGAAACAATTTTAAATACGAACATTACATTCAAACATCCGCTCCGTCCGTTTTTAACGCAACAAATTATTGATATAAAAAGTCTTCTTAAACGCCTATGTCCAGGTAGAGAGAAGAGATCAATAGATTTTATAGGCAGTGCATGGAAATGGATTGCCGGAACTCCAGACAGTCATGATTGGGAAATCCTTAATCAAAAGATCGGAAATCTTCTAGAAAATAATAATAGACAAATGGTAATAAATGAACTGACTATTGACAGAATACAAGAAATATCGAATATTACTAACGAAATATTGAAAGTTAAAAGAGAAGATTGGAATAACGAGTTAGCAAGTAAACTAGAACACAAATTGATTTTGATAGAAAAAGAATTACAGAACATCGAATATGCCATCCAATGGGCCAAAGTTAATATTGTAAATTCATTTATTTTATCAAAAACTGAAATCGAAGTACTTAATGATGTTCTGACTAATTATAATATACCATTATTTAACGTAGATGAGTTACTATCATTCGGAAATGTAAAAATCGTTACAAATAATAAAGAAATTCTGTACATTTTAAGTATTCCAATCACTCAAAATGATATCTGCAAAATGTATTTAGCAAAACCAGTAAAAATTGGTCATTTAATTGATAGAATTGAATTTGATAAAATTTTGAATTGTAATAATGTTTTATTTGCTATTAAAGATAAATGCAAAAATTATAATGATCTAACCATATGTAATAGAGATAAATTAATAAAATTAAGAGATGATTATTGTATAACAAATCTATTTAAGAACAAGATAGGGAACTGCACCCAGGTAAACAACGAACACATACCCACCGTAGACGAAATCGGAAGTGATATTCTATTATTAAATCAATATAACGGCAAAATCAGCGTGAACAATGAAGAAATAATTTTAAATGGAACTTATCTACTTAAATATTACAATACAACAATAATAATCGATGATCGTGAATATTTCTCCAAAGAAGTAAGCGGCAGCAAACCTCTCCCAGCCTCTCTACAACCAAAAGCAGCAAACGCAAAAACAGAAGAAGTCCTATCCCTACAACGACTCCATAAGATCAATATGGGAAATTTTAAGAGATTGGAACTATTGGAAACCAAGAATAACCTGCTGATAACTTCAAGTACAATTACTATAATTTCAGCCCTAGTCATCACCATTTGGTTAACAACGAAGAAGATATTAAAACGGAAAAAAGAGAGGTCAGAAACAGAAACAATTTCATTAGAACAAATAGAAAAGGTACAAGACACAGAGAGGAAACCCGAGAAAAAAAAACCAAGCATTTACGACCTACACACGTTCTAGGCAATCGGGACGATTGCATTTGAGGAGGGAGGAGTTAACACGAGAAACATTTAAAATAACAAAATAAAAAAGAAATTCACACGTTCACAAAGCTGACGTCGCGTCTGCGATATTTGAGACACATTCCGCAACGCAGCTGGTTCACATGCTGACACAACGTCTGCGACGTACACGAGCAAGCCGATTAAGGTGGTGTGAGATTGAAAGTAAGCAAAAACCTGCGCTTATTAATTAGGGTAATTTAAGTTTAAACTTTACTCTGTATTTTATCGTGAAACAATAAAGACGTTGTGTGTTCTAACAAAACACACAACAATAATTTTTTTAAAAGAAAAATATAACGTTTTCTTAATTTATATACACCAACAAAACTTATTGATGTTCGAGAGAAAGAAAAACAATCTGAAATAGTCAAAAAATACACGATAGAGCACACAGAGGCTACAGAAACAACATACAGGAGATACTCGAAAATTACTATTGGCCAGAAATTAAACAACAATGCAAAGCATTTAACAAAAAGTGCACACCTCACCTATGTATATGGTAAATATGAGAGGAATCCAACAAGAGAACCATTAGGAGATTCCGACATTCCAACAGAACCAGGCAAATACATACATATGGACATATATTTCAACGACAACAAAACATTTCTAGTCGCCATTGATAAATTCTCAAAATATGTTACTTTGAGGGAAATCAACCCAAGAGAGCGCATGGCTGAGAAAATTGAAGAAATTCTCACAAATAACTATCCAAACTGCACACGATTGATGACTGATAACGAAAAATGTCTAAATACACCAGCAGTAAATATGATGTGTATAAAATATGGCATAAAAAAGATAAACACACCAGTCTACAGATCGACATCAAATGGACAAGTAGAACGCGTCCACAGTACCATTTCCGAGCTAGCAAGAATATTTAAAATACAAAACGATACAACAATAGCTGAGGAAATACATAAAACAATAAGAGAAATAAATAACACCATACACACAGTCACAGGACAAAAAACAGTTGATATTTTATTTAACAAAATAAAATACGACAAAAAAGCCATATATGAAAAACTAAAAATGGCATCAGAAAAAACACTTGAAAGACTAAATCAAGGTACTAAACATCGAACCTTTCAACCAAATGAAAAAATTCTTGTGAAAATAAAAGGTGTGAGAAAGAAAAAAGACGCCAGATACATTAAGCACATTGTGAAGGAAGACCGTGAGGACACTGTTTTAACCACGAGGGGTGTGATCGTACACAAAGATAACATTAAGAACTACACAATCAACAAAGATGATACTCTACCTGATATTTCTCGTAATGGTCATGTCAAAAACCAAAGCAGAAGTAGAAATTAAAAACTTAAACGGACAAAAATACGTCCTAACCAGGACCGATGATGTTTTCCTATATGATGAACACACATATCTCTTCCATGTCACTAATTTAACAAAGATACTAACGTCTTACAAACAAATTATCCGAGACCAATATAACGCCAGTATCCAAGAAACACTCTTAATAAAGAAAATTGAAATATTGGAAAATCAATTGAACGAACATAAAAGATACACAAGATCCTTAAATTTCCTAGGATCAGTTTTGAAGTTTGTCACAGGAATTCCAGACCACGATGATTTTATCAATATGGAAAGAGCAATAAATACACTCATAAATAACAATGAGAAACAACGTTTGATTAACTCAAGGTTCGAAAAAATAATTGATACACTACAAGGTAACACATTGGAAAACCATATTATCCTCGAACAAATTCACGAACAGCTCCTACTATTAGTTAGAACAATTAATGCCGCAAAGAATAATGAATATTTAACCGAATCCCTAAATTTAGACGACATAAGAGAAATAATAGAACATGAATTAATCTCAGTACCTGTAATAAACATTTTGGAGTACGCAGACATTCATATAGCAAGAACGAAAGACTTAATTATAACAATTTATAAATACCCAATTCTCAACAGATATTGCAAACTTTTTAAAATTACGCCTATAAGTTTTAGGCACGGAAAAATAAAAACAGATGATCAAATCGCTCAATGTGATAAAAACTATGTTAGAGTAAACCTTTGCAAGAACTATTTGGAAAAAACCATTTGTAAGACGAATAATGAAACAGACACATGTATACTTCCACTACTCGTCAATAGAAATAGAAATTGCGAGGTCATACAAGAATATAATAATCCGGTAACGGAAATTGACGAAGGTTTCATATTATTGGATGGTACTCATCAAATTGACAATATCACTACTACAGGCATAACTCTAGTAAAATATACTGACAAAGTTAGAGTAGATAACAATACTTACAGGAATATACATGACAGACTCATAGAGGCTTTCCACACAAAACATGATGAGGATTTTGAAATCATAAACATCCTCACCTCAGATCGTAAAAACGCATTTAATAATATCGACTCATTAAAAAGATTAGTCATTCCATATGAGGAACACCCTATACGTTCAACTTTTTATACACTATTTTTCATAGCTATAATTTCAGGAATATTCTATATTGGGCTCAAAATATTTAAATATGTATTAATATATAAAAGAAAACATACAGAACAAAACTTTAGAATTTATTACAATCAACAAGTTGAAAGAAGTATTAGAGATCGGGACGCTCTCGTTTTAACCCAGGGGAGAGTTAGCGACGCTCATGCATAAACATGTTAATAAACATATAAGTTAATTAAAACAACGTTAAGTGTTTTCGTTTTTGAATTCTAAATTGAACTGTCTTTCTTTATTTTATGGTTTATATTTATATGTTTACAAAATGATTAAAATATTATTGGAGAATAATAAAATAACTAAAGAGAATAATAACATGCATATGTTATGAAAGGTAACTTATAATAAGAGAAAAGTTTGTATTAAAATAAAGAGTAAATAAGCTTCAAATTTAAGAGAAATAATTGTATGAGTAGTAATGTTAAATTTATTGGGAATTTCATTTACTTTACCGAAAGTGTTGACATCAGCATTGGCTTGTTTGGCGTGTGCAACGATTTCCTGAGTTCCGTGGAAATCGTCTGCATAAAATGCAATGCAGGTGTCACACTTTGTATTGGGGTATGAGCGATAGCGGAAATTGAGAAATATTCAAAAGCATAATTAGTGTGGGAACGGAAATTGTGAAATATGTGAGAACGTACGATTCTTGTACAAAGAATTGTGAAGTCTGCTGAAATGTTTTTAAGAACATTCCACGAATTTTATGGCACGTGTGTGCAAATTTATTTTGAATGTTTGTGACATTAACTCCTCCCCCTTTAAATTCCAACGTCCACGTTGGACTGGTTGTGGTTTTGATGGTCACTGGAGCGAACATGTATTGTTTCTATTTTTAATGTCTTTCTTTTAGCAAGAATTTTCCTTACTATCAGCCAAATCATTCCCATAGTAATAATCCCTGGAAATGTAAGACTAGAAAAAAGCGCAGCCTTACTTTTGTGAGTCAGATCACGGATTTGCTTCAAATTATTGAAATGTAGGTTTTTTAACATTTTCAGAGATAGTACTTCTTCATAGGAAGATACTTTATTTGAAGATTGCACTATAGCCGGCAGTGGTCGAGCCATTGTTATCTCTTTGCTAAAATAGTTCTTGTCCCCAATAATAACGGTTGTGTTATGGAACTTTATAAGAAATGTTCCATTAAGGAAAATTTCTTCTTTTTCTATTGTAATTACACCAATATAGCCATTTAAAAGTACCAAGCCGGGCATAATTTGTTCTGTTATTTGTAAATGATGATAATTGGTAGTCGGACAGACGGACGGCATTCCCGATAGAAGATTAGGCAAGCATTTAGTGTCAGTAATGTTGTCAACATTTTCATTTTTACATAAAGATAAACCGTTAATAGTTTTACAATTGTTTTTTATAACTAATATAGAATTATGACATAAAATTACACTTTCGTTTATGTTTATAGTGAGATTCCCTTTTCTCACTGGTCTTATGAATAAATTTCTACAAACAATATCTTCCGTTTTCGGTAAATTTATAATAAAAAGTAATGTATTCTTGTTTGAGCTTATTTTAACCTCTCCAAATTCGAGGGCTTCGATTAAATTGTTATAAGGCAAACTCTGAGTTGTAAAAAAATCCTTTACGACCGCAAGTTCGGAATTAGAAAATATAAATGAATTTACGATACCGCTTTTAGCCCACTGTATGGCATAATTAATGTTTACGAGTTCCTCGTTTATAATTTTTAATTTTCTCTCAACATCCTTGACTATAAGAGTCCTTAATGCGTCTGTAGTGGTTATGGTGTTGAGTATTGCATTTGTCATATTTGTTATCGTCTGTAACCTTTCTTCAATAGCCCTGTTTATGATTATTTGGTTGTCGTTGTTCCGTAACAGGTTTCTAGTTTGGTCCGCAATGATTTGAAAATCGTCATGGTCGGGTGTCCCAGCGATCCATTTCCAGGCAGTGCCCAAAGCATCTATAGATCTCACTGAACGTCTGGGTCTTAATTCATCAAGAATTTTTCTCGACGATCGTACTTCGTGTATGAGATAGGGATAACTGGTGTCTTTTCTCGTAATGTCTCTTCTTATTGTTTCTTCGATGATTGTCAGTGTTTTGTTGTACTGTTCTAGGTCGACGACGTGCAATATTTTAAAAGTCCCAATAACGAGTTTTGCTTGTCCCGTCTCTGTTGCTATAATTTGCGAGTTTGAGTAGTCCAAAATTTGTGTTTCTGTTCTGGCCAAGGCGATCATTATCGCTAAAGCTGTCAATATTGTTGATTTGTGTAGTTGATTTTTTTCCATCGCCATGTATGCTGTTGCTTGATGATGTTAGTTATGTTCCAATGTTGACTTTTATTTTTGAGAGTTCTTTGAATTATTCCTCTTGTTTGGTAAATTCGTTGATTTAGTTGTGTTGTAAAAAAAAAATTTTCTCCGTTTTTTTGTAAGTTTGACAATTTGTTTAATTTATTTATGATGTTACTTTTATCGTAATTAGATAATGATTTTTATTGTGTCTTTTAATATTTATATCGAAAAGTTTTTATCACGCGACGGCACCGGGGAATTTGTCCTTTTCACCTTTTACTTAGGTTCCCAACTTGGTACACACTTTTTATTTTCGCGTAGTGAATTCCTTCTATCGAGGCTTGACACTTAAAGATTTAAACGACACTGCTTAAAATTGAAATTACACTTTTCACTTTTTTTTTTTTTTTTTTTAAATTTTCGCGACACTTTTTTTTAGGGTCCTTTTGAAAACTTTTATTATATTATTATTTTTTTCGGGGGGTTTGGCGGTGCTACTTGAGGACCTGACCGCGTAAAAAAAAAAATTTTTTTTTTTGGTGGTTCGGTGGTGCTACTTGAGGACCTGACCACGGTTGGGCGCCAGTTAATTAAAACAACGTTAAGTGTTTTCGTTTTTGAATTCTAAATTGAACTGTCTTTCTTTATTTTATGGTTTATATTTATATGTTTACAAAATGATTAAAATATTATTGGAGAATAATAAAATAACTAAAGAGAATAATTACATGCATATGTTATGAAAGGTAACTTATAATAAGAGAAAAGTTTGTATTAAAATAAAGAGTAAATAAGCTTCAAATTTAAGAGAAATAATTGTATGAGTAGTAATGTTAAATTTATTGGGAATATCATTTACTTTACCGAAAGTGTTGACATCAGTATTGGCTTGTTTGGCGTGTGCAACGATTTCCTGAGTTCCGTGGAAATCGTCTGCATAAAATGCAATGCAGGTGTCACACTTTGTATTGGGGTATGAGCGATAGCGGAAATTGAGAAATATTCAAAAGCATAATTAGTGTGGGAACGGAAATTGTGAAATATGTGAGAACGTACGATTCTTGTACAAAGAATTGTGAAGTCTGCTGAAATGTTTTTAAGAACATTCCACGAATTTTATGGCACGTGTGTGCAAATTTATTTTGAATGTTTGTGACATTAACTTATATATGTTGTTTCCCTAATATTCTTTTAAGACAAGTAAATTTCCATAGATGATAAGAGGGTAATTAGTAACTAGATATATCATAAACAACAATTTATGTAAACACACCTTAACAACCCTAATTATATATTGTATCTAAACTACTGAGCAAAGGAATAAGATAGGAAGGGTCAAACAAATATCATAAATATACAAATATTGTAAAGATCATAAAATATCATAAATATACTAAAGATCATAAAATATCATAAATATACAAATATTGTAAAGATCATAAAATATAAATATACAAATATTGTTAAAAATCATAAAATATCATAAATATTGTAAGCATATGTACAAAACATGTTCTTTATTTCTATGTTCCAAAATACCCATTAAGACAAAGGAAATATTATTTGTAACAAATTAGTATTTAAAAAGAAATTTTTTGGAATTTGAGAGTTAGTTAAGATTTAGCATAAGGACTGAACAGAACTCATTTTAAGAAAATAATAATAAAAATAAAAGTCGCGTAGCCGACCAAAAAATTATATTTTTTATTTAACGTGAAAACGTAGAATTTAATTTGCATTATCTAGTGGTTCTAAGATTTCAAATTCCTTGACTTCTTTTACCAAGTTGGTTCTGAACTGATTATATTGCTCCGATCTAACATCTTGTGGTGATGATAACGTGGTACCTGGTACCTGCGGGTAATGTTAAAATTCCTTGGGTAGGCAATTCAACTATATTTTGCGTTTTTTGACATAGAATGTGAGCTGTTGCTGGTAAAGATATTCTAAAAAGCCAACTGCTTCTTTGGTATAACTCTAGCCAAATACTTTTTGTTATACATGAAGTGTTTTTCGTAAGCATCTTGTTTTTCATCTTTGTCATAATCTTCTGTCTTTTTTTATGCTTAAATGTGTTCATTTGTGAACATTCTGCCGGGCGTGTAACGACAATTGGAGAGTGTTCTGTAACTTCTGCTACGATTTCTTCATTTTTATGATCACCGTCTTTATTGATTTGATAAAGTTTTTGATTAATACCAGTTTTATCAATAGATTCTTTAATTTTATTGTGCAATTCTTTGTGTTGTGCATTTTCGTATATTGCGTTCAATTGCTCTTTCTCCGAGTACAACGCATGAACCTTTTCATGTAGTTGGGGTATATAATTTAAATCTAGTAGTAGATCACTTACTTCAGACTCTAAGGCAGCTCTTCCATCAAATGTTGATTTGTCTTTGACATCCTTCAATTGTTCTTCACGATAACTGATTTTTATATAGGATTCCTGCTGTAGACTCTCCAAATCGAATTAAGACGAGTCATTACCGATTGTTTTTCTTCTTCAAGTTTAATTTCTACTTGCCTTAGATATTCTGTTTGCTCTTCGAGAGTAAAGTTTTCAAGACTATCACAATCTTTGTCTTCATCTGAAAGCGATTTCTGATCTTGATCTTCACAATTAACCTGCTCTTCTTCAGCTGTTGGTTGTTGTTTTATAGCCTTAAAGAAAGTGACTGCCGTTACGTGTGTATTTTGCATCGACCTCATAGTATTACCACTTGCCGATGCAGCATCCCCATTTTTGGAAAAGTAATTTATACCATATCTCAAATCACCATTTGCTCCATGTATGATGAATTTGATATAGGTTGTTGTTTTACAGCCGTAGATATAGTGGCTTTTTTTATATTTGTATTTTTCATCGAACTCACTGTTGTATTACCACTCGCCGTTACAGCATCCTCATTTTTATTCTGACCATGATGTTCTGAGGGTTATTTCGGAGGGACTGAAGTAAAGGCATCAGCATCTCGTATGATTTCCAATACTTTCTCAGGGGTACTCGATTCTTTTGTGAAAGCCAAGGACTGTTCTGGATTTTGTGGAAAAGCATCATGATGTTGTGTTGAAGGTTTCTGTTGTTGCTGTGAATCATGAAACCCTTCTGTAGATTTTGTTTGTGCTGTCACTGGTGCTATTGATGTAGTTATTGGTGTGACTGAATGTGCCATGGCTGCTATTACAGATGTAGGTTGTTCTGTATTCTGTTCAGTTTTTGTTGCAAAAAGTTCCAAATCTTGTCTAAGGTGTTCATCATCATAACGATCTAAACAAGATGCATTCTGGCTTAGACTTAATACAAAACCAGTTTCAGAGGCACGAGAATCATGTGTACTATAGGGGGAACCCATACCAAAGGAATGAATCAAATTGGACTTATTGTATACCTTACAGACGACCAAATGTATATCATTGCCCGCAGTGCATAAATCATTAACTGCTTTTTGTTATGAGGCACCCACTAATGAGTTGCCATTCAGTTCTAACTCCTGCCAGTCAAAAGCAGTCAGAAAAAATCTTGCACTCTTCTATAGTCCGAACCCTCCACTATACTCCTATACCCCATTATACACCCGCCAGTTTCCGCCCGTGTGCACCAGAACAATTTTTCTGACCTAAGGTTAGATACTTTCTGCAAAATTTATGAATACAAAAGTTGTCCACTATGTGGTTAGGATATATTAAGTTTGAGGTGATGTTTGTAACTGCCAAAAATATTGGACCTTTATCCATCTTTTATTATACGGATCGACTCACTTTCTGAGTCGATTAAACGATGTCCGTCCGTCTGTCTGAGTGTTGTGAATACCGGTGCACCGCGGGGTATTTTTTTGCGTGTCGGTAGAGTTGTCAGGAGTTGTTATATACTTATAAAAAAGGGTTGAGATATAATGCGCTTAATTGCTACAGGTACATTTACATAGGTATCTTTCAAAAACATTAATAGTCTGAATTAGAGTTATATAGTTTAAATAACTGACAAAATGGGAAACAATTTAAATAACAGGTAAATGGTAAAAAAAAAACTATCGTGACATAGCCCTTTAAGATATGAGCAGGTATGCTTCACCTTTTAAAAGGGGTTAGGGTCTGGGTTTTTTATGCTTCTAAAAGTGGTAATAAAAGATAAAATTTTTATTTTACATAATTGCAAGCAAGAGTATTTATAATAATGTTTCCGCAATTATTCATTACAATTTGTGCAATGGTTAAGTACTGTTACAGAGATTTGGCAGATATTTATTTTCAACGAAATGATGTAGACGATGTAATTTTGCACATAGTGAGCAACAACTTCTTTAAGAATTGTAACCTAGAAGACATTGAAATGCACAAAGGAAAAATTACTAATTTTCATCGAATTTGAAAAGACGGTACATTGAATGCTCTCATAGCAAGGCAAAGATGTACAAAGATGTACAAACGTTACCAAGACTGGTAAATAAAGAAACTTATTTTTGAGAGTGCATCTACAACTGCCAACGAAAGTAGAAAAAAGGGTCGACCAGCAAAACCAATTGACGGATGTAGTGAAAGATCTCGAAGGCGCAAGCTGGAGAATATCAATGAAGAAATTTCTCAAAGAATTATTAAGGATTCATTTTTGCACCAAATTCAACCAACCCAAAATAAAAAAAAATAAAATTTAAATAATTGCAAAAATAGAAGAAGCGAGCCCAAGGCGCACAAAGAGGATTTTGAAAAGCATTCCTACACCAATAGAAGATCAGAAATTTACGCCAGAAGAAGCGTTCGCCCTATTTTTGGATTTGAAATTGACCAAAAATCAATATAAGGAATTGCGGAAGCGAATCAATGAAAAGAATTGTGGGATTTTTCCAGAGTATCGAGATTTAGTTTCTGCCAAAAAAAAAAGAATGCTTACCTTCACAATCTGCTATTAGTGTCACTTCAACATCAGCAGAAATAAAATTGCAATATCTCCTTGAACATACTGCAGAACGATTGCTAAATACGCTTGATACTGATCATTTAAAAAAAATTGATAATGGCAGCATTACTTTAATCTCTAAATGGGGATGTGATGGATCCTCTGGTCAGAAACAATACAAGCAATTTAATGCCGAAAATTCATCAGATGCTAATTTATTTATGGTATCTTTCGTTCCATTGTGCTTAACAAAATGGTATAGCGTCTTAGAGCCGTCAACTAGTAGAGCAACAGAAATTGATATATGGAAAAATGAAATTCCTTCTTCAACAAAGTATTGCAATAAAATAAAAATTGCATTCAAAAAGGAAACCAAAGATGTCATAACTGAAGAAGTCTAAAAAAATAAATGATCAAATTAAGGAACTCCTACCAGTAATATTTAAATTTGATGACCAAGACACTGAAGTACATTTTAAAAATGTGTCTCACAATGATTGATGGAAAAGTTGCACAAGGTTTAACTAGAACAAAGTCAACGTCAAGCTGCATTATATGCCAAAAGACTTCAAGTCAATTAAGCCAACCCCCACCAGAAGACGATAGTTTTAAGGAAGCCTACGAATTTGGAATGTCCCCTCTTCATGCTAGAATACGTTTCATGGAGCATATTCTTAAATTGGGTTTTGATTTGGAATTTGGTCCGTTAGGCGAAACAGTGAGAAAAAACAAAGAAGATGAAGAAAAAAGAAAGCAAAAAAAAAAACAAATTCAACAAAAATATCTACAGCTAGGTCTCGTAATCGACCAACCAAAACAAGGGGAAGGAAACACAAATGATGGAAATACTGCAAGGAGATTTTTTTCCGATCCGGAAACTGCAGCATCTATCACAGGTGTAGATCATGAATTAATAAGACAATTCAAAATCATATTACAAGTTCTAGCATGCAGCAGAAAGATAAATGCAAAAAAATTTGGAGAGTACGCCAATAAAACAGCTATACTTTATAATGAAAAATACTCTTGGAGATATATGCCATCCACAGTTCATAACATTTTGTACCATGGGGAACAAATAATTCAAAACAATATGCTACCAATAGGAGATCTATCTGAAGAAGCGCAAGAAAAAAGGAACAAAGACTAAAGATTCTTTCGCGAGCACAACACAAGGAAAATGTCCAGATGTTGTACAAATGAAGACCTTATCACTATTCTGTTGTGCACTTCAGATCCATATATGTCCAACACTCGTCAAAAATGGAGAACTACCTCTATTGAATTAGACGAAGAAGCTATACAACTTCTAGAAGATGAAAATCAAGGCTATTTAGAAGAAATTTTTACTAAAATTGGTTGATTTAAAGTACTTTTTCATTACACTAACAATAAGTTACACTTTTTTTATATAGTTAAAAAATTTTTTTGATTTAAAAATTTATATATTTTGTAAATTTACAATAAAAATTGCTATATTTCATAAATTTACAATAAAAACTGATGTAGAAATATTTAAAAAGACAATAAAAAAAAAATTTAACTAAAGCAAAAACATACGAGTTTTTCATTGAAACTTCTCAATCTTGAACCAATATAAGGTAACTTTTACGTTCGCTGTTAATAAATTATACTTTAACTTGGGATCTTTCAAAAAAAAAAAAAAAAACAACCTTTGGCCCTTGTGCACATTAGGACTAAAAAGTTTAAGGGGGCCAAAGTTTGGCATTTTCTGAAAAAATTAACTTAAAAAATTGATAAAAAGTATTAGTTGTAAAATTAACTGAAAAAATAAGACATATTAAAAAAAACCTTTTTTAACCTTTTAACACTTCACTTTTGTACTAAAATTCAACTACAAATGCAAATGTATTTTAAACCCTCCGTAACTTTTTTTATTTTCGGTCGAGAATTACGTTTTATAGCAAAACTTAAAGGCTAAAGTCTCACCTACCAAACAAAAGAAAACCGCATATCAAAATTCCAATCCAATCAAAAGTTATAGATTTTTGACCGCCCTCTCGTCAAATGGTCCACTGTGCGCCCTTAATGCGCATGCCCAGGCGTTCGCTTTTAGTTTTGCTGATGATGATTTCCTGGAATCCAGCAGGCAATGGATTATGTTGTATTGTCAATTTAATATCTTTGCCTGGTTTTAGCAATTCCATATCTGCATCTTGAAGAGTGGCACGTGGGACATCTGAATCATTAATTTTTAAAATACGGTCACCAATCCGCAGCTTGCCATATTTAGCAGCACAGCCACCAGGTGCAATATGTGATATAACAATGCCCGGTTTTCACAAACAAACAAATATATTTTCTTAATACTTTTTGTATAATTTTCACTGATTCCTTTTTTATATTTTTTTTTTTTGTCGAAGGACCAATGTTAAAAACTACCGGAATCAGGTTCAAAGGACCAATGTTTAAAACCACGTGAAAACTTATGTAAAAGAAACACGTCTTTTAATTTAGAGTAGTTGTAAAATACTGATTATTTATTTCTAAAATTATTCTAAAGTACTACATACAAAAATCTTATAACCAATCTAGAACTAATTTCTTATCTTCTTGTGTAACCTTCTCAGTATGTGGGAATTTCGTATCTTCTTTTGAAACTTCTTTAATGTGTGGGAAATACGCATTTTCTACCCGTTGTCCTTTTATGATGCTGTTTTAATGAGTGTCTGCCTAAACCATACAACCTAAGTACACACAGAAAATAAGAGTTTTTTTTCCATATGTCAATTTATTACATTACAATGAATACACCATGCTGTTATTTTCATAATAAATTTTTAAACATACTAAAATTCATGTTCATATTTGAACAAATTGTGTCAGTAATATGAACTAAAATAAATGAAAAATGTATAAATAAATTGTTGTTGTTATTTTTGTTTACTGCTGTCTTGGTGGTTTCGGTAAATTGTTGTTGTTGTTGTTATTTATGTTTACTGCTGTCTTGGTGGTTTTGGTGGGGGTTGATGTGACAACATAACTCCTCCCCCTTAGTGTAAAGCGATGGCCACAGCGACTTTGGCGGGGACAGAGCGACTTCGGTGGTATGAGGATAATAGTGAATTCTAGGGTTCTTCCACAACAGGACAAGACCAGTTATAGCCAAGATGATGACGATCAATGTTATTGTTATAAAAGCATTTCCTCTTTGCGTTGTGTATTTTCTCAATTGTAAGATATCAATTTTATTAATGAAGCTGTAGTCCTTAACTTTTTCCAAACTCAAAGTTTCTGTCATCGATTTAATCTGCAGCTTGTTTAGGTTGGGTGGAGCGATGAAAATTGTATCCCAATGGGCTAAAGGGTTGTCTCTATATGTTGTCCCAGCTACCGTAACAGAACAATTGGCATAGTAATGAAGTGATGTTCTCTTTATTGTAAAATTTTGTCTGCAATCAGAAATTATTAGTAATTCATTTAGATTAATAAATATTATATAATTGCCAGTCTGAATTGAGCAACCAAAGTGACAACATCTCTTTTTATCTGCTTACTTTTACACAAAAAAAATAAAAAAACATCCAAATTGCATTTACATAGCAAAGACTTTCAATAGCTCTATATACATTAAACAGTTAAAAAACAACAAAACTAAAGTAAACGAGAAATTGCATTATACATCATTGTGTTATTTTTGCCTCTTTCGTTATATTTCTTTCAAACAAGAATAAAATAGTCGAAACAGCCGAACAACACCAACTACAATGAAAGAACCTCCCAATATTGGGAACATAGTGAACCTTCCTCAACCCAGCTTTGAGCTGGATATGGAAAGGTATTTAGACAATCCTACAATTGGACCAAAATACCTGCTCATGACTAGGACTAATATAACATCTAATGAGACCAGTGACAATAACTTATCTAAAAGTGATCAAAATCTAAAAAATGTTTCACCCTTCCTAATCAAAAAAGTCATTGATAATGTCTGTGGAGAAATTGAGATGTGTAAAAAATTATTATCGGGAGCTATATTGATGAAAACCAAAAATTTAACTCAAGCAAACAAGTTGATCAAAATTGTATCACTCTCACAAACCATCAGAGTAGAGGTTAAGGAACATAAATTTCTAAATTACTCCAAGGGTGTTATATATTGTAACGACCGCAGAAACATTCCTGAAAACGAAATCCTAGAAGAACTCAAAACTCAAAAGGTCACAGAAGTCAAAAAATTTTGCAAAAAGAAAACAACAATCTGATTGAAACTGGACTCATTATATTGACCTTTGCCACAATAGACCTTCCAGAAACTATAAATATTGGTTACCAAATTACCCATATAAGACCATATATACCACTCCCATTAAAATGTCATAATTGTCTTCGATTCGGCCACGTCTCCAAATTTTGTAAAAACGATAAATTATGTATAAATTGTGGAAATATTGATCACTTAGCTGAAAACGAATTATGCGAAAACATAAAATCATGCAATAACTGCAAAGAAAGCAAATTAAACGACACCAATCACTCAGTTCTCAGTAAAAGTTGCCCAATTTTTATCAAACACAAGGAAATTCAATCAATAAAAACACTTGAAAAAGTAGACAACAAAACTGCCATAAAAAAATATAACGAAAGACACTCAAAATCCACCAACTACTCAAATGCTGTAAGATCTACCATCGTTTACGACAACTCTATTGTAACAACTGAAGACATCAATTCTACAAATGCAACAAATACTGCATCGACGTCAATAACAAATAATAAACAAAAAGAAATTACCAAAACTGAAACAGCAACAACATCAGCATATACCAACCCAATAAACGCATCACAAAAAATTTAAATTCTACCAATAAAAACATCACGGTGCACTAGAAGCCAAATGAAAAACAAAGCAAAAAAACCCAAAATATCGAAAGACAGTCAAGAGAGTCAGCAAAGCGACGAAACAGATTACTATACAATGGATAATTAAATATTAAGATACCCAGCATAACAACACTAACCCTATATTTCTTATTAAATTACGATAAACACACTAATATCATTAACTCCCATTAGTAAATATAGTATATTATACATATGTCACTAACAATCATTCAATGGAACATAAAAGGTTACATTAACAACTACAACGAACTACTTATCCTCATAAAAAAATATAATCCTAAAATAATATCGCTACAAGAAACTCACTTAAAGAATCTAAACAATATTATTACACCTATATTTTTCAAAATACACTTATCAAATTCTAGTCACAATTCCTTTGGTAGCTCTGCACTTTTAATACACAATTCAATTCCCCACGAAACAGTAGACATACAAAACAACTTCGACTCTATAGCACTACTCATTCATTCAAAACAAACCTTTGTAATTTTTTCTACGTATATTCCATCAACAAAATCATTTAAATACAACGACCTAGTACAAATGTATGAGACCAGACACCCAGCATTAATAACGGGCGACTTCAATAGTTGGCATAGTAACTGGGGATCTAACTCAAATAGTAAAAGAGGTAAAACGTTAGCAAAATACATTACGCAGTCAAGACTAACGATTTTGAACGATGGTTCGCCTACACATTTTTCTACACACAAAACGTTTACAAATATAGATCTCACAATTGCATCCACATCTCTCTCTATCTTTGCAGAATGGATAATTGAATCGGATCAATCAGGTAGCGACCACTTCCCCATTATAACCTCACTTTTCCCAAATGACTTAAACCAAACAAATTTAATACGTAGACCACGCTTCAAAATAAAACATGCAAACTGGACTGATTATAGAAAACTATCTGACAGATACAACAGTATGAGACCCATTAGCAACAACATCAATAAAGAAGCTGCCAATATACACAGAATCATATTACAGAGTGCTAACGAGAGTATACCTCAGCACAAACATTCTATCAATAACCCTACTATACCCTGGTGGACAAAAACATTGGAAAAATTAAAGTCACAAAAAAATCACCTATGGTACAAATTTAGAAGAAATATTTCTACTGAAAACGAATTAAATTTTAAAAAAGCAAATGCGCAATTCAAAAGGGAAATAAAACTTGCAAAAAGAAAATCAATTACTGATTTCACATCCAAAATTAATCCCTCGACTAGCCCAGAAATATCCGTAGATTCTGCGGATTAAAATCAAAAACACCAATACACTGCGTTAAAAGCGGCAATAACACAGATAATACCACGGACCCAAACCTTATAGCCAACATTTTCTGCGAATACTGGTCCTCCGAATCTAGAGATGACAATTTTACTACTACCTTTCAACAATATAAACAATCAGGAATTACTAATAGCAAACATTTTACTCCAAGTAAAAACGCCTTTCATATAGAAGAAAAAATAAGACCGACCGAACTTTCCATTGCTTTAAGCAAACTAAACGGCAAAACCCCCGGTATAGACCGTATATCATACCCAATGATAAAAAATCTGTCCAATCAGATGCATTCCAGATTAATTCAACTATACAATAGTATACTGTAGCCCGTTTCTATAACTTTTCGTTATGATAACGAATGATTTTTATTTTTTTCATAACGAATGGGTCATAACGAAATTTTGCTTCGAAGTGTTTCTACAACTCAGAAAACTTACCTTTCGTTACGAGCGTGGCGAGTTATTATGAAGTGTATGAAACAGTGGAAACAAAACACTGTTCGTTATGTATAACAGCTGAGTTGTTTTGTTTACTTCAATTCTACTTGTACATTTTACTTGAACATATTGCATTGTATTGATTTGCTGAATTATTCATTTAAAAAAGTAAGTATAGATAAATAAAGCAAGTGTGAAAATATGAATTGTTTACTTATTTAATTTTTTTGAAGCTTGTGACTATGCTTGAAGCTGCCGTACTAGCAATATTAGTTGACCAGCGAAATATGCTGCGTGTACATAGACGCTACCTAAGGGATTCAACCGACCCTTTTCACCTCCCGGAAGCGCGATTTGAAGAGCTTTTTAGATTTAAAAAAGATGCAGCAATAGCGTTGTTGCATGAAATACGCCCTTACATGAAAGACGGCGTAAGAATAACTTTTATTCCAAAACCATTGAGGATGGCAGCAGCATTGCATTATTATGCGACAGGATCCTACTTAAGGGATATTGGGCAGGATTTCGTTTGTTCGATGAGCAAGACAATGGTGCATCGCTCCATCCATGAAGTTTCCTACATCATACAAAATAAGCTTATGTGCAAATATATACGCTTTCCCAAAACGGTGGCAGAGTCGAATAGAATTAAACAGAGGTAATATACGATAATATAATTTCACTTTCTATACTATATTGTATGCATAATTGTAGATTTTTTTCTTGCACTGGGTTTCCCGGATCCATTGGGGCCATCGATTGTACGCACGTGAAAATAAAAAAACCCTCAATGGATGTTGAGTGCTGTTACATTAATAGAAAAGGGTATTTTTCTAAAAATGTACAGTTGATAAGCGATTACGACCTTAATATATTGTCTGCCAATGCACGGTTCGGTGGAAGTACCCATGACGCCTACATATGGGAAAATTCCAAATGCAAGGAGTATTTGGAATCACAATATAATGCTAATGCAAACTCCAATTGGCTCATAGGAGACTCTGGTTATCCACTTCAGCCATGGCTCATGACACCATTTCGAAATCCGGAATCTGTGGGGCAAGAAAAATATAACAAGGTCCATATCCAAGCTCGCAACTGCGTAGAAAGGCTTAATGGAGTTTTAAAAAAAGTCTTTACGTGCTTGTCGCATGAGCGCGGGATTTTAGTTTCCCCATTATATTCTGGCGTTATAATCAATGCCTGCTTGACGTTGCACAATTTCAGACTAATTCATAAGCAAACCATTCCAGACGTAAATGGGTCCGATATTTCAATCATGCATGAGGAAACTATCGACGAAGATATTCCCAATGTCTTAAATCAAGGACGAAGAGTTCGCGAATCTATTGTAAGGAACTATTTCAATTAAACAAGAAAAATAAAACAACAAATTTATAGCAAACAAAACAATTCATTAATTCATTTAAAATAAAAATAGGTATAAAAAAACAAAAAATTAAACACAATTCAACATATGTACAAATAATTAAAAGAAAATTAATATATGTACATATTAATAGAACTTAGATTTGCTTCTTTTCAGCCAAAGTTTTAAGTGACGCATCAATTGATTGCAGAGAGGAAGTCATCGTTTTGAGTACATTCATGAGCTCTGCCATTTCACTACACCTCTTCTCCTCCTGCTTCTTCATCAGCTCCTTCACTTCCTCAAAAGCACTTGAGAAAGAGGAAGTGGCGGTCCGTGCTGCTTTTGTTGTGTTTGCCACTTCAGTTACTTCTTTACCAGGCGTCGCCAAAAGTTCCTCCAGTGTTTCCTGCACTTCCATATCAAAATTATTCTCCTAAATTTCAAAAATTGTAATTAAAAATAACTTAACTTTTTAAATAAAAACATAAATTACCTCCTGGAATCCCGACTCTATGGTTCCACCATCGCCACCAACAAGAGCAGCTGGGAAGAACTCCAGGACCTCCTTGTCCATCCCTTCTAGCGGCGGCGGACCTTCGATGGCAGGACGATTCCCAGTGGCTTGGTTGAATCTATTAACCGCAGCTTGCTGCTTCTTGACAATAGATTTCCAGTCTGCCCAACACTGTAAAAATAGATATATAACGGTTATGATGAATTCAAACATATACAGTGTATGTGTATATTATACACACTATATATAACATATATAATATAAATATACTCTTTTTCATTTGCTGAATACAACTTCATATAAATAAATAAAAAAATGGACGAACCTTTTTCCACTGGTCACTCGTCTTACATGCTGGTCCGCATGCATTAAGCTCTGCCGCCACTGTTTCCCAAATAGCCTGTGCCGATTTGCCGCTATTTGGTCCACCAAACTGCCCCATAGCCACATTTCTGTGGCCACGTAAAATTTCCAAAAGCTTTTGCTTTTGGCCTTTGGAAATTTTACCAGTACGTACTTTCTTCTGTAAATAATATGTTTTAATAATTATAATTTGCACACAATAGTATAATTTTTAAACCTTACCTCACTCATGTTTGTTTTTGCGCAAAATATCACTACACTTTCTGTTGAACATATAATAACGAAAACTTTAACGAAAATTATAACGAAAATGAATTCCACCACACTTATAGAAACACCGCCGTTCGTTACACCACTAAATTCGTTATATCGTTCGTTATAATGCGTAACGAAAGTTATAGAAACGGGCTACTGGACAACTATGTTCCCCAAATATATAAGACTAGTCTCATTATCCCTATACACAAACCAAACTGCGATAAAACTATCACATCATCTTATCGACCTATTTCCCTCAATCCATGTTGCTCAAAAGTTCTGGATAAAATAATTGCTAACAGGTGTTACGAATTTTGTTCCCAAATTTGCAACTCGTATCATGATATTAAATAAATATAATTTATAAATATAATTTAGATTTATATATTGCAACTTACATTCTGTCATGATATAAAATTCTTTGATTTTGGTTTAGAACTTGGGTAATTGCATACAAAATTTCTTGCGTACACTTATATTTGGTATGCACTGTACTGCCTGTTGCTCCAACACAAACAAAAAAAAAATAAATCTCAATTTTATTACCTTATATGGTAAGATGATAATTGATTCCGAAACAAAACTGGTTATGCAGTTTTTTTTTTTTTTTTTTTTTTTTTTTGTTCAATTTACCACTAGATTTACAAAAGACAGACTCTAGTACATTCTTGTCTTCGTAATCAAGGGCAGTTAAAAAGTAAAAGTGGCAAAGTGAACAACAGCTTTTAGTGCATTCCGTGTTAAAAATAATCAAATCAAACAAAAAAATAAATTGGTGAATGTAAAAGCTATTCTGGCACGAGACAAGAGAATTGAGGGAAACCTTGGCCACAATTGGACACCCGTCATCATACTTGTATTTGTTACATCGTCAACCAGGTCACTAGCAACAATTAAACAATTTCGTTGGGAGATTTAGTAAGATCCGGAAAATAACGGAGTTAAATTAATATTTGGCTCAATTGGAATTAAATTAATTAACCCATCTTGTAGCCCAACATACCAAAAATAATAAGTATTGGAACCACATGGTACACATAATGTAAAAAAAAAAACCTATTGATTTACCGTTTATTTTTACGCTTTGCTATATACAATATTATTAACACGTTGGAACTATATTGTAATATATT